>JAWDGP010002150.1:195000-352500 GCA_033675545.1 Elysia crispata | reverse complement strand
ATATTATTAACAGTAGCAACATTCGTAGTAGTAGTAGTAGTAGTAGTAGTAGTAGTAGTAGTAGTAGTAGTAGTAGTAGTAGTAGTAGTAGTAGTAGTAGTAGTAGTAGTAGTAGTAGTAGTAGTAGTAGTAGTTGCAGCAATAGCAGTAGCAGCAGCAGTAGTAGTAGTAGTAGTAGTAGTAGTAGTAGTAGTAGTAGTAGTAGTAGTAGTAGTAGTAGCAGTAGCAGCAGCAGCAGCAGCAGCAGCAGCAGCAGCAGCAGCAGTAGTAGTAGTAGTAGTAGTAGTAGTAGTAGTAGTAGTAGTAGAAGCAGCAGCAGCAGCAGCAGTAGTAGTAGTAGTAGTAGTAGTAGTAGTAGTAGTAGTAGTAGTAGCAATAGTAGTAGTAGTAGTAGTAGTAGTAGTAGTAGTAGTAGTAGTAGTAGTAGTAGTAGTAGTAGTAGTAGTAGTAGTAGTATAGTAGTAGTAGTAGTAGTAGTAGTAGTAGTAGTAGTAGTAGTAGTAGTAGTAGTAGTAGTAGTAGTAGTAGTAGTAGTAGTAGTAGTAGTAGTAGTAGTAGTAGTAGTAGTAGTAGTAGTAGTAGTAGTAGTAGTAGTAGTAGTAGTAGTAGTAGTAGTAGTAGTAGTAGTAGTAGTAGAAATACGAGGGCAGGCTGATAATTAAGTTCCGTTTGCTAATAACTAGGTCAATTTTCGTCACATCGACCTAAAATTTCATACATATACTCCCGAACCATTTTTCTAGACTTAACTATAACAACAAGTTTGTGTGACGTCATTCGTGCTCATAATGCAGTGACGCGCAACACATGATGTGGTAGCCATGTTTATGAGACAATGGCGACTTCCAATGACCTTCTCATCAAACAGCGCTCTGTTATCGAGTTTTTGGCAGCTGAGGGATGTTCTGCTGCAAACATTCATGCAAGAATGAAGACAGTTTATGGTGAAATGTGCATTTCAGACTGTGCAGTTCGCAAATGGGTGAGAATTTTTAAAGGGGAAGACCCCAGAGAGACAATTCTGCGTGATCGAAAGCGTTCGGGTAGGTCCCTTTCCGCATCGGACACGGCTCATCGAGAGAAAGTTGACTGCATGATTAGAGCTAATCGAAGGGTCAAACAAAAGGAAATTGCAGATGAAGTAGGCATTTCGAAAGAACGAGTGCACCATATCGCCACAACTGTACTGGGTTACCGAAAAGTCTCTGCCCGTTGGGTCCCAAGACAGCTCACTGTAGAGATGAAAGCGCAGAGAAAGGACATGTGTACTCAACTCTTAGAGCGTTACAATGCAGAAGGAGAAGCATTTCTGCAACGCATTGTGACTGGAGACGAATCCTGGGTCCACCACTACGATCCAGAATGTAAAGCCCATTCGATGGAGTATAGGCACAAAACTTCTCCAAGTCCAAGGAAGTTCAAGGTTGTTGCCTCTGCAAGAAAGGTCTTGTTCACCGTTTTCTGGGACATGGAGGGAGTGGTCCACATGGAATTTCTGGAGCAAGGGCAAACTGTGAACTCTGAGCGATATATTTCAACACTCCGAGCTCTCAAACTCCGACTCAGACGTATTCGGCGTGATAAGGACTCAATCCTGCAACACGACAATGCGCGCCCGCACACCAGTCGCCAAACTCAGGACGCCTTAAGGCAGCTGGAACTTACGACCCTACCTCACCCTGCCCCGATCTTGCCCCCTCTGACTATTATTTGTTTCCCCAACTCAAGAAGTACCTGAAGGGCCATCACTATGACAATGATGAGGAAGTTATCGCAGATGTTCGCAGATGGTGCCGTGGACAGCCGTCTGAATTCTTCGCTGACGGCGTGAGCCAACTAGTGAAACGTTGGAGGCGGTGTGTTGATCGCGACGGTGACTACATCGAAAAATAGAGTGCTAAGTATGTAGCTGAGATATTAAGCTTTCGTTTGACGTATTGTTTATGTATATGCTGTGAAAAATTAAAAAGTTATGATTAAACGGAACTTAATTATCAGCCTGCCCTCGTAGATATAGGGGTATTCGATGTGGTAGTTGAAACAGTATGTTTAAAACTTGATAGAGAGCATCAGATATAAGAATTATTATGATTTTAAATTGCTTCTCGCCATTTTATGAGTGGAGATTTCAGAAAAATAAATGTGAAACAAACTCAAGATTTGTCCTGGGTGATCCAGTTGCCGGTTTTAAGGTCTGGTGAGCTGATATAAGTTTCACCTCAGATTGGAAAACTAAGCATCATGCCATGTTGGGGAACAAAGAAGGCTTCCTCACTCCGGGCTAAGTCATCCAAGTAAACAAACCTTTGAAGGGTGACCGTGATCTATTTCGTTTGAATTTTGGTCATAGTTAAAACAGTGAAACATTCATTGAGCGGGTTTTGTTAAGTTCTTCAGCCCGCTCACCAGTAAGAGTAAAATGTGCTGAAATAGGTAAATGACATAGATCTAGCTCACTTTGACATTTAATGCGAAGTTTTGTTTACATTATTTCGGTGGCTAGGGCTCTACTTAAGAGGTCTCGGGAGCAATTTACTTCTAAACTCTGAGTTTCACTGAATTCTTATTATCGTAACGTAATCACTTACAAAACTAGCTTTAGTTCTCGACGACCCTGAGTGCAGTTTGGATTATTCTCTCTACAGCTGTAAACCCGGCTTTGCCCCCACTGTAACAGTTTGACCAACCGCCAAATTTTCAATATGGCCGCTGCTGTAGAAATTGCCCAGCCTCCGAAAATCATCCTTGATGACCCTTCAGAGTTCAGACCGGAAGTGCGGGAGGCGCACACCTTTAGAGACTTCCGGATCCACAACGTTCCGGAGCGTGTGGTGCGCACCTATGACCTGATGCACACCAACCAGACAGTGGACTTTGTCAAGGTAAGCTCATAGGGGAGACAACAACAAGACAGTGGACTTGGTCAAGGTAAGCTCATAGGGGAGACAACAACAAGACAGTGGACTTTGTCAAGGTAAGCTCATAGGGGAGACAACAACAATACAGTGGACTTTGTCAAGGTAAGCTCATAGGGCACATAACCACACAGTGGACTTTGTCAAGGTAAACTCATGATAGGGGAGACAATCAGACATTGGACTTTGTCAAGTTAAACTCTTAAAGGGGGTTGGGGGTGGGGGAGGTGGATAATCATCTTACTAGTGAGTTTAATTTAGCCTTTGTATACGTTCGCTTGTATCCCCTTTGGCTCAAGACGTGTCTCCCATCTGCTCGACTTTTCTTACGACCCAGATTATTTTGAACCGCATCGTCTATTTCAAGACCAGTTTAATTTCACCTTTTTTTATATTCGTTCAAGATATAAATTGTTTCAGATAGAGGATGCTTGTTCTGAATTGTGACTGCATTAGTCGTGTTTTGCTGATTTTGTTTTACCCCCGTAGCTTTAATCATCGTGCATAATGTCCACTCTGTTGTACTTAAGAGATCCTCCTAACTTACGTGAATGTTATTCTCATCAGTGTGTTTAAGCAGCAGCTCATCTTCCATTTAAAATGGATAATTAAGATCTAACGTTCTAAACTGATATAGAGTGTCATGTGCGTATGCGTTATATTATCCTTTCCTTTATTGTTTCAGTCCTGTCTGTACTTTCACTTTCGCTCTTTGTGCTTTTCTTTTCTCCTCGTACCCTTGTCTTTCTTTCTCTTTTTGTAGCTGTCTCTTTTTGTCTATCTCTCTCTCTCTCTCTCTCTCTCTCTCTCTCTCTCTCTCTCTCTCTCTCTCTCTCTCTCTCTCTCTCTCTCTCTCTCTCTCTCTCTCTCTCTCTCTCTCTCTCTCTCTCTCTCTCTCTCTCTATTTATCTTTCTATCTACCTTCCCTTGCATTTACGTCAGAATGATCAAAGTTCTGACCAAGATGAGACCAAACAAAAGAACGTCTCTACTGCTCTTTACTCCAATTTATTTGGTTCCTATTGTGTGATCATGTCATACATGACTGAATCCTATATCCTAAAAACTCTTACAGTGCTCCTGTAGAGCTATTACTAAATAACTTTGAATCTAAGAACCTCGTAATCAATGTGTTTTCCCTGAACCCACTGTGTGCTCAATCTAGGACCGCTTGAGGTACTGGATGAAGCTTGACCATGGCGAGATGACCGTGTTGGAGATTCTGGAGAAGCTGAACTCCTTGGTGGACGAATCTGACCCGGACATTGATCTGCCCAATGCCATGCATGCCTTTCAGACAGCCGAGGGTATCAGGAAACACCACCCCGATAAGCCGTGGTTCCAGGTAACATGACAGTGAGAGTAGAAATTGTGGTAGTGATAGCAGCAGCAGCAGTAGTAGTAGTAGTAGTAGTAGTAGTAGTAGTAGTAGTAGTAGTAGTAGTAGTAGTAGTAGTAGTAGTAGTAGTAGTAGTAGTAGTAGTAGTAGTAGTCGTAGTAGTAGTAGTAGTCGTAGTAGTAGTAGTAGTAGTAGTAGTAGTAGTAGTAGTAGTAGTAGTAGTAGTAGTAGTAGTAGTAGTAGTAGTAGTAGTAGTAGTAGTAGTAGTAGTAGTAGTAGTAGTAGTAGTAGTAGTAGTAGTAGTAGTAGTAGTAGTAGTAGTAGTATTGAAGTAGTAGTAGTATAAGTATTGAAGTAGTAGTAGTAGCAGTAATGGTATTGTTATTGTTGTAATAATGGTAATACTTCTAAAATTTAGGCTGCTTAATTACTAGGTGTGGAAAAGAGTAGGGGAAAGAGGAATTAATTAATTAGGAGTTAAGAAATGATCCACAAAGTTGAACATGTGATATCAAATTCAATTGAATGTTAATTAATGTCATGTAACTGGTGTAACTATCGTGATTTGCTAGTTTTAAGGGCTTACCTGACAGATTGACTTAATGAAAGTTCGAACATCTAGAACTCTCAATTGTCTCTTATTGTTGTTAAATTCGTCCTAATTCCCAATTTTTCTATAAAATAATTCTTAATGGGCCCGTGAGCAATACCAACTGCGATGAGATTTTTCAGCATGGAACATCCAGCACTTGGAAAGCCCGCCATCGCCTCTCCTATTTTCCACGAATCAATAGCAAATGTTTCATATACTTCCTTTGCACCCCAAACAGTAAGAAAACATAAACACACACACACACACGTTCACACATATCTCTATTCAAGAAATAAAGAGGGCATTATGCGATGTTTCTTTCCCACCGCTCTTTCTCCCCTTTTTCCCTCACCCCATTTCTATGCTTTGATTTGGTGTAACGTGCCTGTGATTGTTGGACTTCACGTCCTGCACCTCACTCTGTCCCCTTCGCATCCCCAGCTGACAGGCCTGATACACGACATTGGCAAGATAATGCATCTGTGGGGGGAGCCTCAGTGGGCCACTGTTGGAGACACATTTGTGGTGGGATGTGCCCCAGATCCGGTAAGATCTCTACCTACAGTCACTCAAGTGGGAGTTGTTGTTTTTGTTGTTGGCTTTTGAATATCTGTAGTAGAACATTTTACTACCATTCGATGGACCTATGGATAACTCTCCCTGATCTTTGACTATAGTTGGACTCAGCTAGTAGTATTATTTTCACTGTTGTTGTTGCCTTCATCTTTCAGATAAGATAAGATTAACTTTCTTCACCCGTCTCACGGAAGTTGAAAACTGACATGCCCATTAATATAAAAAGACATAAATACATACACTAAAAATGCAGATGTATGAAAAGTACATAGTTTTATAGAGTTCTATAAGCTAGATGCATTCATATTGCTATAAAGAGCTAGTATATTATAGAGCTTATGTTTAGAGACACGGAGAGTATTCAGGGATTAGAAAAAGTTTCATATAGAAATATCTAAAAATGTTTACCTTGTAAAGATTATAATAAATAAATAAAACAGTGGTAATAATGATATTATTTTTTTTAAATCGCATCTTCAAGATACAAGAGCATAACGAATTTAACGTATCATTATACATAAAGTATGAAAGAGATATTGCACTTAGTTTTCTGCAGGGTTAGCATAATCTATCCTGAATTCTTTGTAATAAGAAGTAAATCTAAGCTAGCGACTCAAAGATTCCGGTTGGTATAATTTTAAAGGAAGGCGCAGGTGTTACCAAACTTTTTTTTTAGCTTGTTATTAACCTCTCTTTTACAAGGTGGCCACAAGCTCTATTGGTTGCCAAAGAACATTCTATGGTTCAGGGTAAACATAAAACATATGCCTATATTCTGGTGGATGACACATCTCACGATCAGATGCTTTTTTTTTTTTTAATCAAAATTCAATCTCTTGGACTTTTGAAAAGTTTACCACCACATAAAAAATTCTGGGTGTTGCAGGGCATGTTGGATAGATCAGCTTCTCCGGTGAGTTTCATGGGTTTTGTGTGTGTGTTGGTGTTTATCTTTCCAGAGTATCGTGTTTGGAGTGGAGAGCTTCGCCAAGAACCCAGACCTGCAGGACCCGCGCTACAACAGCCAGCTGGGCATGTACACAGCCCATTGCGGCCTCAGGAATGTCCTTATGTCCTGGGGACATGACGAGTATCTCTACAGAGTTCTTATGGTGAGATGCCTCGAAATTGGCTGGTTTTAGACAAGCCGACAGATATTTATCTTTTATTTCTAAATTTCATTTTCAATTACATTGGACAGTAATTGATTTCCATAATAACTGCATACAGACAGATGAGTAGTAGTGGCATATAAAAAAAATTTGTTACAGCATTTTTGTATTTACTTAGTAGTTTGAAATCATCTTTACTTTTTTCTTTTTTATTTAAATAACTATTTAATACAAGTGCACAAATGCAGGATTATGGAAATCAAGGATTTTTTTGTTTTTGTTTTTTAGATTCAACATGTTTGCGGGACATGTCTACACTATTTGAATCTTTGTTTGGATAAGACAGAGTATTACACAGTTATTAGTTTGAAGGTTTTGAATTTAATGCCTCAGTGTGATCAGGAAGCAAAATGTGGATTGTTTAGAGAATGTGAGAATAAAAAATCCCATTGCGTTTACGTTTACAGTCTTTTCTAAAATTTTCGAAATTGAAAACTAATAATGATCAGGAACATCAGGGCTCAAATTTGTTTTGAAAGGCAATTATTAGATTTTTTTAGTGTTGGTGAAAAATACTAATTTTAAAAAAAAATGTCCTCTTAAGAAGACAACAAAGGTCCCTGTTGTCCTCTTTTCATGTCACATTTGAGCAAGTTGTTATAATAACTTGCTAAATGAAATCACATTTCACAAACAATGGCTGTACTACTGATTCAAGTAATGTAGGACAGTAATTTAAACTGGATTTTAAAACAATATTGATACAATATGAAATGTTATGTCATTTTTTATGATAACAGGGGTGAGAGAGGGAAAATGGTAGGAAGAAACACATTTATGCATGGCGAATAACTTGGAGTATTAAATCTGATATCTGGTCCACTAGGAATATGTTAACCTCTGTATCTAAAGCACTGGTGACTCGAGAGGAGAAAGCCTGGAAAACCAAGCAAGGCTGAATGCTTTATCTCTAGTAGAAGGAGAGAAACAGCTGCTCAGGCACAAAGCTATCTGTAACAGTGAAACACAGGTAGAGCTGGAAACAAAATCCAAATCCAGGCACAATCACCAGCAAAAGGGACAGCAACAAGGTTACTAACCCTATGGATAGAGTACATGCCCATATAGTGCTATGTTTTGGGGTTCAGCCCCAAGGTTGTAAGTAAATATCAAGTAAGTGTCCTGAACTCTGCTTGGTGTTATTTCGAGTTTATGATGTCATGATTTTCCTCTGTAGTTGATATTGAGATAACGATGTAATGCGCTGTCGCAAGGCCTCGAGCAATAGGCCTTGGAGTATGTTGCTTTCTCCCTACCCATTTCACGTTTAAATGTCATGAGATTACAGTGAATTTGTTTCATAAAGGTAACAAATTACACATAGTCAAAAACCATTGTAGTTCAAATTGGCACTTGTTAACAAAAAGCTACAAGTATTCTCAAAACAAGTCTACTAATGTTTTGGTTTTTTTCTTCATTGCAAGCTTTCTTCAAGAGTTTAATTTAGGTAACCTGCAGTTGTTGTTTTTTTGCTAATTTTTTTTTGTTTTTTTGTTTTTTCATTCTTTAGATGAAAAGTAGACATAAACTAACTTCAAACAAAAATGTTATGTGCCTTTTTCCACAGTCCATCTACTGTAATTAATAACATTATCAGCTTATCTAAAGTTTTTTTATACATTTAAAAATGTACAATACTCCACCGTGGGCCTACATTGTACATGTATTTATATCTGGAGTAGAGTATCTGCAATATCCTTCGCTTTGGGACACCGCTGCTGCGAAACATTTCTTGCTTGATTATAGGCTTCTCAGTCTGAGCTTCTTCACACTAAACAGTGCAGACTTTTAAAAAATGTATGGTATATCATGTATGTCCAGCATTGCTTTTCTGTGCGTGCAGCAGTGATGAAATGTATAATTGTGTTTTTTTCATCTGGTCCTGTTTGTTGCCTAGTCAAAACTTCTTGCTTGCTTCGGAGAAAAAGCTTGCCCAGTTTTGTATTGTTTCTCTCTTTGCTTGCTGTCTATGCCCCATATTTTAATGATATTATATTTTAAGCTGCCTTCTCGTTCACTTAAATTATTTGCTTTTGTAAGATAGTGAATGACAAAAGCAGAGTTTCAAGAAGTGATGTGATAAAGTAAAAACATTCTTTGCTCTGTGACTACCCTGTTTGTGGAACGATACTGAGAAGCTGTGTTTCATGAGTTGCCAGCTAATCCTGCCTCAAGGCAAAATTTTTTCAGTTTCCCAAAATATTTTTACATAAATCTTACTAATAAAAATGTATAGCTATAATATGTTGCTTTGCGAGAATCCTTCATTTACCTTTAACGTGCACGCACAATTTTCATACAATGAAAAATTTCATGCTTTTTCTATAGCACTCTTGAGGCAGGGACTGCTAGTAACTGACAAGAAACAATTTCCATAATGCAATTTTTCTTGGTCAGTTGGCCATCAAGACAGCGTTTTACACTGTTATCTACAAATTCATAATTTTTATTTTTGAGAGCAATATTGTAATCTATTATTAACTCTATGCCGTAATCTCCATCACAGGCGAACAACCACAGCCTGCCAGAGGAAGCCCTCAACATGATTCGCTTTCACTCTTTCTACCCATACCACACATGTGGGGCATACGCCCACCTGGCAGACAAGAAAGATGAAGCCATGTTGCCGTGGATTTTAGAGTTCAACAAGTTTGACCTTTACACCAAAGCACCAGAGATGTCACCCGTGGAAGAGTTGAGAGAATATTACCAGGGCCTCATCGATCAATACATCCCAGGAAAGCTGCGATGGTAGACACCAATCCAACCTGCTGCATTACAACAACTTCTTGACTGCTTTTTATTAGCTGAATACTAGACTGATGCACAGTGTACCCGCTAGAATAATTCTTGTACAGCAGATTAAATTTAGTCACTATTCAACTTGAAGGATCAACATAAATCAATTAACTTATTATCCATTCCTTTCAGGGGTCTCTTTTTTCCTTTCCTGTAGGTTGGCAATGTCTTATCATTTTCACGTAAAAAATTTCTGACATATATTGTTTCGGAGTTGCGGCTTGTTTTGTTCAAGTCTTGAGATATGCAGGTATTTTGACTTAGAATTAGATTCCTTAGCATCTATATTTCTTTTTTATTTCAACCATATTGGTCACATTGTAAAAATCAGTAGTGATTTAATTTACATGATCATTAATGTGTGAAATTTGTATTAAAATGTGTGTCCAGTCTCTCTCTATCCTCTGCATGAGATGCCTATTTTCTCTCTGATCAAGGCTCTTTCTCATCTTGTTTTATTTTAGGCGTTTCCAATCTTGCAAACTAAAATAAATGAACCATACATTCCTGAACTCAAATGAGATTGCAAAATGAGTGAGGAATTTTTCTGATGCTATTGCACATACTAAATGAAATACCTTGATAAAAAATGTTTCTCAAATGTTGAAACAATATTGGGGACATTATTTTGACTCCACGTGATCTCTGATCTGGATGCATTCTTGGCTATTTAAATTTCATATCATCTTTGACCTCTACCTATGCATAAATTTTTACATGTATATGTTTGAGCTAAAGTTTTCTATAATGAGCTTTTCAAATGCCACAATTATCATAAACATACTTAAAGTGGTTGTAAAAACTGTAAATACTGTTGTCTTGTGATATTGTCATTTTTCTTTGTATCAAAGAAGATTTATACTGGCAAAATGCTTCAACTATGCAATTTTTAAATTTTATGGTTTAAGTTTCTTGTTTATTGCAAATCAAAAGTGATTTGTGTCAAATCCATTTTTCTTTTTTTAAGACACATTTTATTAATGACAAAACAAAGCAAAAAAAAATAAATAAATAAAATTACATATATTTTTATAAACATCTTCGACTTGAAGTTTTGTATATAGATTTGAAGTTACAGTGTATGTCAGTACCATACTGGCTCAGAATAGTGGAATCATCAGTACTTCAAAAAACATGCCCAATCTTGTTGGTGACATAATAATAAATGAAATAAACCAAAGAACTGCCATGTCTTTCATCAGTTCTATACACGTAGTTTATAGATTTGTTTTAAAAAATTTGCCCATACTTTCTCAGTAATTGAATGCATGACCACAATTTCATCCAGTCTGGAAGCAGGTCTGTAAAGAGCAAACTATCTATGGCACTCCAAACAATTTCAGTTTCTTTCAGCTTTCAGTATGGGCGTGTTACACTCTTAACAGTTATGATATTTTGGATTTCACACTCAGACTAAGCCAAAGTTTTACTATTATCACTAATTGATGCACTCAAAAATGTACATCTGCCTTCAATCTGTTATGCACTCTGAAGAACTGTCTGCGTTAGAGCGCCCTCAATTTTGAAAGCTTGTGCTGAGTTAAAAAGTTGTCAATATAAAGTTACAGCACAGCTTGCGTAGCTTTAGGGAAATGTATAAAATAGAAAACTTCAAAAAGTGATCCATTGATAGATTTTCACAGCCTGTGTAGGAAGGAGGCAAGAGGTTATCCCTGTGATCTTCACTATAATGTCTATTTTGTCTAAATCTGTGTAGCCTTATCGAAGCAAAATATGGGCTGTGCCATATGCGGGCAGTTCGTAAGGCTTGCTTAAAGTTAGAGTGAACAATAAAGTCATTAATAAACAAGAAAGGTGGAGACATATCCATGGATGGGCCTATATACCTGAGTCCGGTTATTTCAAAGTCGTTGAGATAAAAAAAAGACTTCGAATTATCCGAAATTCAAATTTCCAGGATACAAGGAGAAAGAGAGTGAAAAAAGAAATGTGGGCGACAGATTACTAGGGTGTGTAGTGATTCACACCTGTCCCTGGAATTAACCCCTTTCCCTTTCCTAGTCTTAGTGCAGCCTGTTGCATGTAACATAGGTGGGCAGAACATACACACATACACTCACCAGAATCACTTGCTGCATGAGTATAGCAGTACTTTCTTTGTTTTACATGCTAAGAAAACTGCTTTCAGAATGAAAAAAACCCGTTAAGGTGGCTCCGAATTAACCGGATTGTTCTTTCCAACTTCGAACTAACCGATATTTTTTAATAAAGCTGATCGAGAAAAATATTTGGAAAAAATTAATCGACTTCAAGATATCCAAGAATTGGAACTATCCGGATTCGAATTATTTGGACTCGACTGTACACTAAGTACTTTGTATGTGTATAACTGCCATATCAAAGTTCTTCCTCTCTTTTCATATGAAATTCAACAATCCAACATACATGACATCTTGTTGAACTGATGTGACTGGATGTTGCATTGATTTAAACCCTCCTCTAATTAAAGCAAAAATACTAGGCCAAGTAGGCAGGGGCGGTAACCAGCATAATTTACATTTGACTCCCTCAGCACAAAATTAATGGAGAACCCTAGGTGTATACCTTGTCTCTTCCATAATTAGAACAAATAATATTGTTTCTCAGATGAAGTGCATTTTAATAATCGTGGGTGTATCCTTTTTGAGTATACTGAATCAAAACAAGACAGTCTAACCTCTACTAGTCAATAAGTCTTTTTACAG
Organism: Elysia crispata; assembly: GCA_033675545.1. Taxonomy (NCBI): domain Eukaryota; kingdom Metazoa; phylum Mollusca; class Gastropoda; family Plakobranchidae; genus Elysia; species Elysia crispata. The sequence continues at coordinate 340,402 of JAWDGP010002150.1, read as the reverse complement.
TGATGATGAAGAAGTTGCAAGTAAGGAAAGAGAAAGACAAAGCAGAGATTTGAACCAAATGCTTAATTAAAAAATTAAACAAACCAGTACAGTAGCGTTTGATGCTCTTTATTCACAAAGCAAAAATATACAAAATTTTACCCAATCTGAAATATAGAAATATGCAAACGTGAGAGGGAAAAAAAAAAGGGGGGGGGGGATTATTTGATAGTGAAACAAATTAATCTAAGCAATTACTTAAAAATCATTGTTTGAAAACGATAAATCTGGGCTTTATAATTCTGAACCATTATCCTGATTAGCCACAATTATAAAAAAAAAAAAAAAAGGAAGGGGGGAACAAAAAGTTTTGAAGATTTAAACCTGGACAGAGGTGTTACATATTTCACCATCTCCTAGACAGAGGTGTTACATATTTCACAATCTCCTGGACAGAGAGGAAACAGGGGGATGAGAAGTAGTGAATCACAGACAGGATGGACTTCCTGAGACGGAGTAGAAGACAATGAGTTTCAAAACTATAAAAAGATTATTAAAAACACCAGAATACAAAACATTATCATAACCTTGACCTCTGCTGTTCTACTTTATAATGCTTATTGATTTATTTTCTTCTTTCTATTTGTCATTCTGTGGTTTAAAAAAAGCTATGCAAAGAAATGCAGTATTCCCAATGATCTTTAATTTTATTTTCTCATTTTGCATTACAAAAAGCTTGGTACTCGAGAGAGGATTCATAAACACGAGTAGCTTGAAAAAAAAAAAAAAAGATGCAGGACAGTAACTGAATCTGAGTATGGAGAGGGGGACAGTGTCAAAAAGTTGCATGAGACCAATACCAATTACTTCATGAAGTTAAAAAAATGAAACTGATTCTATGTCCAATATGCCTCTGAAGTTTTATTGTTTTTTTTTCCTTGATAATAGTAAAATATAAATATGAACAAAAATCACTCACATGAGAGTGCCATAATATAAAATCCAATACATGATGTACGGCAGGCGAAATCCACTGCTAAACGCTGAGATTATAGTAATACTTACAACACTGATGGTGGAGTGTACAGTACGAATCAAGTGCAATGTGAAAAACTAGGATGGCTTGTTGCGCAGTTGTTTCTTCTTTCTGTCAATCAATCCCCAAAAAGGTACCATAGTTAATGTTGGTAATTCAATGAGAGAGTCAATACCATCACAACCTTGGCAAACAGTTAAACGAACAATATAATTATTATTTTAGAGAAAATTAAAGTCCATGTCAAGAATTGATGTGTGTTAGTAGAGAAGGAATTTAAACTCCGATTTAAAGAAAATTTAGTTCAAAGTTGGCTTATGTTGTTATAGAAAGGCTTCCTGATTTTAAATTCAACAAGCAGTAATGAAAATGAAAAGCCAAAAAAGTATTTTCTTTGTCTTCTAGGGAAGCACCAAAAGCAATTACAAACCGATATTTTTTTTACTCCTGTCCTGAATGTTATGTTGAAATCACAGAATTGCATTCAAAAAGTTAAAGGGGAAAAAAAAGACTAAGTAACCATAGTGGGTTATAAAAGAAGAATCTTTTTGAATATAAATAGGTTCTTTTCATAACTATTTCGACCTTCTCCAAATATTCTTGTCACATTGTTTTGATGGGGTTTTTTTTATATAACAGCTGATCAATGTGTCTTTTTCTGCAAACTGAAAAGCATAACTCCACATCCAAAAAAAAATATAAGCTTAAAATCTGATTTACCTCAGGCAGAATTTTTTTGTTTATCCTCTTTTAAACTTTTAAGTTGACAAGAAAGGGCCCAAACCTAGATATTAATCTGTGGATGTATTTCATATTTTTTTGTTTGTATCCAGAATGTGTGTATATCTGACACAACAGCCTTACTTCAAACAACACAGAACAAGTTTAGTCACCTTAAAAAAATACATGTACATCATATATAGACATTTTACACACAAACATTCAAAGGCTGTGTAAATCCTTCAAAAAGACAAGTGATTACTTGAATTAAGCTGGAATAATGAAACAAGCATTAAATTATAGATTATAGAAAGCAAAAAAAATCAAAAATCAAAACAAAAAATAATGGAGGAGAAGATCCTTAGTTTCAATGGAATTTAACAAGGCCCAAAAAAAAGAAATTCAAAACAAAAGTATGTCCCAAACTTTCACTTGATATATAAATATTGTCAATATAAATACCAAACTGTAAAGGGAAAAAAAAAAACAAAGCGCTAACCGACTGTTCAATTCAAAAGATCAAAGGGGAAAACTTGCACACAAAAATTTGGTGCTTTCAATTTATCTTTTTCTTCTTTTTTTTTTCTTTAAAGATTAAACAACCAAAAAATCGAGAAACAGATGGAGAGCCTTCATGATAGATATCAGTGTAACCTCTATTTGACACATTAAGGCATACTTAAAGAAGAAGAGTGAACAATATGTCACTACATATATATATATATATATATATATATATATATATATATATATATATATATATATATGTATATGTGCAAGAATTGGGTATTGAATCTTTCCTCCTGCACATGATTTAAAAAAAAACAAACAATAAATAACTTTTTCAAAATGCTCTAAACATCTCTAGAAATCTGGACATTTCCTTTTTCTTCTCAATTTACGAACTGCTGAAGATATCTTCAGCTAGTTCTTGTCCTTAAATCCAAATGATGACAAATTCTGGCTTTGGACATCCCTTGACATGCTGCAGGCTGCGTCATCCAAAGGCTGCTGTAACTAATCCCTTCTCCTCTTCTTGTTCTCCTCCTGTCATTAAAATAATAAAAAAAAAAGACTTTAGCATTCTAGTATTGGCCAAATCTTCTTTTTGTCATAATTCTGGAATTTAGACACCCTTGAAACATTCACTCATGAAATTTTCGCATAGTCCTAATACCAAGCCTTGCCAAGACTTAATGATCAAAACTCTTCCGTGATAAAACCTGGTTTTATTTGGTATAAACATTTGTATCTTTTTTTTTTTTGTTCAATGAGATGAAAGATAGTTATGAGGTCATACATGATACCATGAGTTTGGACCTAAATGCTACTGTTATGAGCTGGTTAGTAATGATACCTTTTGCTCTGAAAGTCTCATGTTCTTTACGCCTAGTTGAATTCACAATGTATTTATTACTACAATGCCAGTTCTGCCAACTTTTTCAATCTATATGCAACATAAAAGAAGCACTGTATTAGTCACAAATCACTATTTGATTCCTATAAAGTGTTTTGCAGACTGGATGTTTACACTTTTGACTTTGAGTTAAAGTCAAGACACTTTTTTCTGTTAAGAGCTAGCAAGAAAATCATTTTATTAAGCATCATAAAATTAATGACAGCCTTTGCTCATAAAATGATTTCTCCAATGTCGATTTGACTGGTTCACTACATATCTACAAAAAAGTTTGCAAACAATATATAAATAAATAAGAAGGTTCATTTTCCTAATCTATAATTTACGATAATGCAGGTAACCTTTTCAATTTTACATCTGATATTCATCTCTATGAATAATACATTCATGACGTAATCTCTGCTTCTTTTCCACGCTGAACTACATAATAAATTTTGCTAAGACTACCATTTTTTGTCATTCAGGTGGCCTTTTAAATCCTACATCTGAGATTTAACACTTACACTTGAACTCAGGGGCTTAATATCTATCTGCCTTGATCAGCTAAAGACACACAGTAAAAGAATTACATCTTTGAATGCAAGTACTCTAAGAGCTCAAGATTGAAGAATCAACTGCCGAGTTAGCACCCCAAACAGCAATTTAATTGTGGCTTTGCCCAGCTTATATTCCTAAAGATACCTGTGCCTCGGGTCAAGTACTGATCTTGCTTTCTGTCTCAACCTCATATATAGAAAACTTACAAGAGTTGTTTATGCTTATATTCTTCAAACATTTTGTGATAACCATGACACTGACGATCAAAAGAGTCTTTATTTATTTGAAATATCCTACCCAAGTGACTAAATAAGGTTGCTACCATATCGATACTACAGTGATGAAATATTTTTATCAATTTACCTCACCCAAAATCATGATTGACAAAGCCATCCTTCCATTAAGCAACCTATCAGTTACCGTCTTCATCAAGATAGATTAAATTTTTTCCATCTTTCAACTTTGTTCTATCACCAATTCTAGCCTTCTATCATCTCCTCTTTTTTTCCAGACATATATTTATTGCATTTTTAGGAGGCTTCTAACGCTAAAAATTATGTAAAAAAAAAAAAATATGGGAGGAGGGGCAATATGATCTTGATTATTGATTTATGCTTAGACTCCTTTAAGGGCATAACTGAATATTCCCCACTATGGCAATATGAACTTCTCATAGTTCCACTGAAATTTGTGACCTGTAATCTCCTCTTGTGTTGAAAAGCTTAACCTTGGTTACAAAGTTTTATTAATAGTAATACAAACAGGAAGTGATAGTATTCTTTTTTTTTTTTTTACTGAATGCAAGCCATGTGCTCTGGTTAAGACTGCAGGATAGACCAAAGCTGATAAGACTACACTGCCCACATATAGAGACAGGAGGAAACAGTGTACCTTGTTGGTCAGAATGATGAGCAGGGCACGGAAAATCTGGATAGCATCCAAAAAAAGATCCACAGATTGCCTGGAAAACAAAGAATACTTCAACTAATGCATCCAAATTACTATTCAAGATTAATAAAAGTGATGAAAATAAAGTACCTTATGCCTGTAGACCTCCCAGTTACATTAAAATTATTGCCCAATAAATATTTTGCATACTTTAAAGTTTTGGTGTATGTTGAGTTTAAGAGCAAGGTAAAAACTTTTACACTGGTTTGAATTATTTTCCTTTGTTTTAACCTGTGTAACAAAATTGTATGTTTGTGTGATCTTGTGTGTGCCATTTTGCAGGCATCATAAAATTCATAGGACAGCCTTTGCTCATAAAATGATTTCTCCAATGTCAATTTGACTGGTTCACAACATATCTAGAGAAAACTTTGCAATATTTCAAACACGAAGTATAATAAATATAGAGGTTAATTTTTCAATTCTGTAATTTACAGTAACGCAGGTAACCTTTTCAATTTTGTATCTGATATTCATCTCTATGAATAACACATTCATGGCCTAATCTCGACTTCCCTTCCATGCTGAACTAAATACTAGATTTTGCTTCCATTCTCTGAATGTCTTGTTTGATAAAAACGGCTAGGATTAGTAGATAAGAGACTGATGCTCTCAATGTTAAAAGAATTTTGTAAAGATCAGAGTAGTGAAATTGGATCTTTAATACATCAACTATTGGTGCCTATAGTAACTCAGTCTCCCTACTGTAGCTAGTTTTCCTCCTCTAACTCCCAGAACAGGGGCATTAATCATGGCTGATAGGTTTAGTATTTGCTGGACTGCTGCCCGACCACTGCTCATCAGCTTGTTAATTCCAAATTTGTGCAATAAAATTCCTCAAATCATCATCTTCTAATGTACAGTGTTTCTGTATGAGCCTTGCTTTAAAATATATCAAATAAAAGCTGAGGTTTTCTTTACAAGATGCAGTTATTTTATTTTGCATACACTATATATAAGAGCTGCACACTACACAGCTTTATGCTTTAAATAACACTTTGAGAGATGTTTGTGTATTTATATTTCTTAAAAGATATTTTTTTTAAATCTATATGTTGATTTTTTTTTTTTAATTTTTACTTCAGTTTGACCAGCAAGCATTAGTAAGTATCCCTGTGCAATTTTGAGTTGGAAATATTATTCGTTTTAAAGTTATCGTCCATTCATGGTGGATGTCCATTATCATCCATGCAATGGAAGTTTCTACAAAAAAAAATATCTGAAAATTCGAAGCTTAAGAGTCATATAAGCATATATTATACTGATAGTTTAAGTGAAGAAAAAAAATTAAACTAACTTCAATTTGATTTCATTAAAACATAATATGTTGACGAAAGTACAGTAAATAAAAAATTTTTCTAGTATTTTATTTAAATTCGTAAGTATTGGTGGTGGTGGAAAATTATGTAACAGACAGTCAAAATATTATTTCTCATTTTGAAGCTTTAAGCATATAGTTTTATATTGTTTTCATTTAAATTAATCTAGGAAATGGCACATACTTTTGAACTGGTTTGTACTTGTATGATATGTAATAACATAATTGTTTTTCAAGGTCATCTTCTTCATGAATGAGATTTGAAATTGTTAAAGTCCTCTGATATGAGTTTTTGCAAGTTTTGTTTATAAATAGGGGCCAAACCAGAGACCACAGAAAAGCGTTACCAGATGAAGTCATCGTCCCCAAGGCGCCTCTTCTCTACAATGAGTTGAGTGTCATACAGGACAAAGCCAGAGAAAAGAGCCAGGATTCCATAAATGTACAACTGTGGAGTAGAAAATTATTTTAACTACAGAATTCTGTAAAATAAAATGGAAATCATCTAAACATTTTGCTTCTGATTTTTTTTTATGTCTCTTTGAAACTTTGTTTCTCAACAGTGGCTAGGATGAGACTATTGTGTCTCATTTCCCTTCTATTGGAGATTCTGTCTTCCTACAAAAATCAAAATAATGTTCTGAACCTTAAACTTCACATTCAATTCAGAGCCATATATATATATAGATATAGATATAGATAGATTAATAGATAGATAAATAAAAGTCAAAAATAGAGTACACAAAAGTTCCTTCTCTGATAGATGGGTGAACATCAGGTAAAAATCTTAGCACAATTTTCAGACAAAACAACTTACATCAAAGATCATCCTTGAGCCGAAAAAGATGTTGAGGAATCCCATGAGAGTAAGCCACATGAGGCCAGACATGAGGAAACCTGGAGGTGGTCATCAAAGGGGGAGGGGGAAAAGAGGTGAGGGAGGGTAAAGAGACAAAAACATTTGTCAAAGTTGCAAAAGTCAGCATACCCTGATCAAAAAGTACTAAAATATTCCACAATTTACAGATTCAGTTTGCATTTTAATATTCATTACGATAGATCTGCTTTAATCATAATGAATGATGAGGAACAGCTGGTGATTGTACAGCCATTTCCTTTCTCCTTTTTCCATCTTCAGCAGATTTATGAGAGTCACTGAAACTCATGTTAGGTTCCCCTCTTTTCTTTCATCTGTCACTTTTCATTGTTCCCAAAAGCGGTTCCTTGATGGCTTCAGAAAGGCCTTCTGACCCTGACTGTGAAGCATTACCAAACTAGTCCAGATTTTTTCATAAAAGACCACCTTTAAAATTTCTTTTGAGAACCATTTTCAATAATATCTTTGCAAATACTTCACAAATGAGAAGGCAGAGGAAGATGTTTGTGTGTGTATGAAGAAAAGGAGGAGTTAACAAAATTGATGTACAACACTTGAAAGGCAAAAAAAAAAAATGTTTGATTCAATCTTTACCATTAATCTGAGGCTAAGAAAAGATATCTTTATCAAAATAGGAACAGCAAAGAAAAATGGGGTAAGATCAAGGAATATGGTGTTTTAACCATTATACTATGTATAACACACAATAAGATACCATAAATCAATATATCTCCAGTTCCAGGTAATTTGGCTTGAACATTATTTTACAATGCCATAGACAATACTCGCACATACAATATTACATTTACTTACATGCACAACAATTAAACTATTTTAACATTCTATTGAAATTAGCACCCGAAGTACACCCAAAAACATTCTGAGCTAATATACTGCTGAAGGATATTATTATGGTTTTGCTTTAGGTTGGATATCTTGACCACTATAGAATAAAACGTAGAGACAATGAAAAAGTGGAGTTTTTAAATATAGATTGGCTTTCCGTATGGACAGGTAGTAAGACAATAAATTTTGATTAAGCTGTCTATACTAGCTTTGCCATTACACTTCCATTAACGCTATCTAGATCTAAATCTAAATAATCGAGAGGTATGTCTAAATTTTTGGTAGATTTTTTTATGAGTGCAATAAACCACCCATGACTTACTTAAGAATTCAAAACTTGTAAGGATAAGAAAAAAAAAAAAACAGATTGATGCTACATGATCAGACTGACTTACCTCCCATGTAGAGAAAGGTCCTGTTGCGGCTGAGCAGCGCAGCGAGAGTGAAGCTGATGAAGACTACAGCTGTCCCGGCAAGGGCTGTGGAGATGATGCTGAAAGACAAGAAATGGAGGACGTGTTCTACTTTTGGTCATTGATCTTTAGTAAAAAATGAGCTGGTGATTCTCTCTATCCCTCTCAGCAAACCTCAAGAGATGTAAATGTGGATCAAGGATTGAAGAAACAAACAAGTTTGATCATGACTTTGATAGGGCTTGAATTGATCTCATACTCCACCAAACAATCAAGACTGGTGTATGTTGCTTGATTGTGGAAGAAAAATAAAAATAATACGGCTGTTGACTTGATGTTAAGGAATAAAAACTGTACATGAAATATCCTTCATAACATAATCGAATCATTCTTTTTTTGTATGATTGTGTGAGGGGGGGGGAATACTAAAGATGGTGTAGGTGATATTCTTTTTTTGACAGCTGACTGTTTCAGTAACCTTTACATCTTAACAAATATTTGGATCAAGGCTGCAGTATTACAAGAATTGGTATAAAGTTGTCCAATACATGTATCTTGTTTTGCAATAAGAAAAACAAAAGAAAATTTATACCCAATCCTCAAATTGGAAAGAAAGCTGCTACACTTTATATGAAATAAAATATCAAAAGAAAAAGGAGTATAAATGTTACAACACCTACATATTTTGAACTATTGGTAGACAATGTGTTTATTTATATTTCTGGTGCCTCTTGAAATTTTTACTTTCCTTCCTCTAATATTTTTAACTTGCCAAAGGGTGTTTCAAAATAAATATCTGTTTGGAAGAAAAAAAAAATGTAAAGAAATCTTTAAAATTAAATCATCTCAGAGTCATGAAAACTTTTCACAACCCTAAATTATATTTATTACATATTTCACTAATAATTATATCCAATATTGGAAATTATCACACCAAAAATATATCTAAGCCAGTTACATATTTACTTGAGCAAAATGGCACTTGTGTATTTAAAACATCTTTTTACATAAGTGATGATCCTCCTGATAAATTGTGTTATTGAGCGTAGTTAAACACATGCCTACAAACTGACTTAAGTCTGCTCATGTAAAAATTGTTGAACATGTGTTCACAACCAATTGAGAGTAGGAATTACTGTGTTCCAATCATAGCCCTTCTAATTTACCACTGGGAGAGGCTTCTAACATGATTTTCCTTCAATTAAATTTGACGAGTAACAGCTTCACCTCAGAATGAAAGCCTACACTAGACCAGCATTCTGTCCATGTCACCATTGTCCTTCATGTGTTGCTACTGAAACCACAGTAACTTCCATTTAAAATGAGCCTTTAAGTATGAACAAATTTTTAACTTAACATTTCTGTAATGAAAACGTGTTAGGGTCAACAGCAAAATTATTAAATAACAGCCTTAATAATTTATATTTTGAAGGGTCTAAAATGCCTAGCCCAAAAGAGCACTGCATCATGCAAAAATCTTCATTTAAAAAAATTTAAGATAGTGAAGAGCATACATAGCAGCTAATAAAATATTTTCACCATGATTAAAAAAAATTTAAAAACAAATTTGCTCCATTTGGGCCTGATTGAGTAAATCATAAATATTGGAATTTTATCAAGCTTTAGAAACAATTTCAGAGCCTTCATGAATTTTTGCGCTAGATGAAATATAAAGTATTTTTAGCAGTCACCAGAGGCAGTTACAGGTGATGTGTTAGATTAATACCTGAAGCCACTGCAGATAATGCGTATATAATTTGATTATAACCAAGGACCCAAGAGCATACCTTGGGTCAACTTTGATGACCATGTCCAACAGGGGCCCCAAGGAGATGCCAGACAGGAAAGTGAAGCCTGTGAAAATGCCCATCCGTGTGGATGTCATCTCCTTTGAGTGGCGAGTTGTCGCAAGCCAAGCCATCAGGCCGAGAGAGCCTAAAGCTGTCATGAGGTACCACTAAAAGACAAGAGAGAGTGTAAAATGTCTTAAAGAAATTTGAAACCTAAGTATATTTCGTGATTCAAATCACACGACCTAAACAATCTTTTTGAAAAATGCTGTCAAATTCCCAAAGAAAAACTGCCATCTTATTTAAAGAAATAAAGTTAAAATTTACAGAATTTAGGTGGAAACAAAAAGCACTGAAGAAAAACAATAAAAGGAAAATATTATAATGGTGAAAATATCAATGTTTTAAACTACTTTTCACAAAAGTATGAGTTGGAAAGTTTCTCTGTAAAAAAAACAACTAAGATAAAACCAGGATAGAACCTGATCGAGGAACCCCTCTTGGGTTGTAAATCTGCCACTGCTTGCAGGTCGCCATATATTATTACCGCAACTATGTACCAGGAAAAATGCTACTTTAGGATAACTATTCATTTAAAAAAAATAAGCGCTCCCTAGAATGTATTTACTGGCTGACTATAAGTATTTTTTTTTAATAATATTGCCAAAGTGTTGTAGCATCATGTCTATAAACACCTTTCTTATGTTTAAATAATCACTGCTTGTTTCAAAATTTTAGTCAAAAGTTGCTGCAAAATCTATCTTACTTCTTTAAAAAATGATAAATTCATAATGCACTAGTGAAATTTTGATTACTAAATCTAATAATTAAAGATTAACTTTTAATAGTCCAGGAAAAAAACTTATTTTTTCTCCACATGATCATTAATTACAGGGATAAGAATGGACACAATTTTTTACTGAACTTTTGAAATTATCAAAGCACCCAGACCTGAACATTCTCTCTCACCACCATCACACATTCCACACGCCCCTTTTTTTTCGAATGTTGTACAATGCTTTTTCTGTGCTCAGACTAAGAGGTTGAATGACCTGCTGTAGCCTACCTACAGCTGTGTCCCTGAAATGTTAAATGCTTTCTGCTTCTTACTGGCTGAACTGAAACACCATAAAGGTTTACTCATCGGAGTATACATAAAATATGAACTGGGCACTGTTCTCCTGAACTTTCTCTTAAAACATTAGAGCTGAACTTTTATACTACCCTACATCAGGCTGTGAAAAAAATGGGCTTTTTTTAATCTCAACAGTTTTAGTTTCAACAGAACTAGATCTCTATTTATAATTATTTGCTTTGGGATAAAAATCATTACTATAATTATAGTCTCAACTCTAAAGTCATGCCAGCTTTTCGAATATAGATCTAGATTAACTCTCGCTCTTAACAGGATTTTACAATTGATCTTGATAACAGACTTGATTTAGAACATGTATCTTGCTTATAAAAAAAAAAAAAGAAAAAAAAATTGTCTAGTAGTAAATATCTGATGAGAAAAAGAATAATACTTTCTCGGAAATAAAGGCGAAGTCTAGATGTGAAGATGAGGGGAATGATGTTCTTCGGACAAATAAAAGAAAATTAAGTAAGCAACTCAACAGCACTAATACATTGTATGGTATTATCTAAAATACAAATCATAGCCTTGCATTTGATAACATACATAAAAAAATACATGACTGTATAAAATTGTAGAATTAAGTAAATTTACGGAAAACTCCTAACCTATTTATATCCTTTAATTATTTTTCTTTAGTTTTCTTGAATCAATGTAGACAAATTTTTAGCCCCAGAGACTCTTTTTTCAATCCACAATGACATTGGAATGAAAAAAAAATCAAGGTTTACTCTTTGACGGTTGCTTACTCAAGACATATTTCAATTTCAAGGAATTTCACATTGCTTTGCATGGCTTTTTAAAGTTTTTATTCATCTTGCAATCAAACTTAGATGAAATGCAAGAAAAATAAAAAGTTTTGCAACTATCAACCTGAGTGGCTGCACTTAATTACTCTCCTCCCCTTGCCCCCACTCTTTAAAAACTTGGTACCTCCCGTGCAGATTTCTTACCTGGCCAAGGCCCGTGTAAAAGTGGGTATATGCTCCCAAGGCAGCAGCCAGCATCCCAATAGACAAGCAGCTGTAGACATTCTTCAGGTGGTTCTGAACGTGGGGTTCACTGTCAGAAGAGACAATTATTACCCAAATTGATTATGATTATAAACAAAATGCAGCATTTTTATTTAGCCTAGTAGATTTGAGAGGCTAACTTGAAAAATGGAAAACCAAATCCTCTGAGAAATACTGTTTCTGAAACAGTTCACTATTTAGAGTGCAAAATTATTGAAAAATAAAAAAAAATTGATTTATTTCATTGAAAATAATCGATAGAATTCCAGTAATAAGAATAATTTCCTGTCTGTACATACCGTATTCGCTCCAATAGTAGCGCCGGGCGCGTGAAAATGAAGAGGGGGGGGGGGGGGGGTGTGTAATGGAATGTTTTGGATGACTTTCTACAAAGACAAAGTGCCGCCGTTTGCGCCCTCCCCCCCCCCCCTCTAGTTAGTTTTAGAGTGCCATGGTTGGGTGAAGAAAGCGACGCATCATTCGAGTCCGATGACTACGAGGACTGCAATAGTCCAGGACATTAACCTCAGACGCCTTAGTACTGACTTTGACATCCCCAATTTGAGATGACAATTGCAGAATCATAGTCATTCATTGTTTACATGTGTTGTCTGTTGTTATCATCAGATCTATCGCTTAATAAATGTTTTGAGTTTGAGTTTAATAAGAATCTTTTGTTCTCGAAAGTGGTGTTTTTTAAGTGTTGCTTGGATGGGAGGGGGGGGGGGGGCGTTTATTAGAGATGGCGCTACTAATGGAGGGAATACGGTAAGTTAAACATGATAACGGTTTAGAAGATCCTTCCTCCACGATTCATTAAAGAAAAGTCAATATCTACTTGACTACTGAATACTTATCATAAAAATGTTAACAACCATATTTTGAGAATAAGCAATATGTTTACATTCCAAAAATGCATGTCTCATGCAATCAATTATAAAATGTAAGTATAATAAATTTTAATCACCTGATCAATTGTAACTTTTTGTTGTTTTTTTTTATACAATTGGGTTTCGTTTTATTACACCCAGGTCTAGAATCTAAAACAAGTTTTTAAATACAATGATATAGAATGGTAATCCATCAAAGGAATTGATTAAGTGTGGATCGGAGACAGGGAGAAAGAGAAAGAGAGAGAGAGAGAGAGAGAGAGAGAGAGAGAGAGAGAGAGAGAGAGAGAGAGAGAGAGAGAGAGAGAGAGAGAGGAGTTCCAAATATTTTTTAAAGGATTTTAAAGGGAAAGAAATCAGTAGTGGTAATTATCATTTAACAAATAACATGAGATAACTCGAGATTTCCTGAGATCACTTGAGATGTCCTCAAGTAACATTGAATGTAGTTATCATTTAATTTTAAAAATTAACATCAGACGCTGTGAGATATCCTGAGATAACACCGTAAGCTTTAAGATATCCTGAGAAAATATGAGATATCCGCAGAAAACATCCAGTTTCACCTGAGATAACACTGAATCAAACTTTCGTGTTTTTAGAAATTCGAATTGAAGGTGGAATCTTAGATTTCTTGGAAATGCAAAACGACTGCGAGATGAGATCTCACACATAAAAAATTTATGTACATGTATTGTAGTTAAATGGCATTTCATTGTTTATTTTCACATTGATTTTAATGTCATCATCAAGACTTTCTACAATGCACATATAACGTTATGTACATGTAATCTATGTTACACCATTCAATGATTGTTACATTTTGTTTTGAATCTACAAACCATTTGATTTCATTGCATTATTTGTTGACATTATTTTATCTTTATTTGATAAAAGTTTAAAAACGTTTCACCACATCAGGCTTCAGCCCTATGCAAATTATAAATGTTGATGAGTGATTGATTGGTACTGAACTGAAGCAATCGGTGCACCTATATGGCTTGATAACACTAGCCAATCAAAACTTCAATGACTTTTTTCACTGACTTAAGTGACCCAAAAAGTCTTGTCCATTTCTGTGAAGTTCATTGTGCAGCATTTTTTTCAGAGATGGAAACTGATACACAAAGACTGATGTTTCCATCTTATAGATCTTTAGTCTGGTATGTACATGAAGAACCTATATCAGCCATGCTGTATCAATAGGCCCAAAAAAGAGTTCTAATAGTAAAATTCAAGTTGCAAGCAGGATATCTCATGCAAGTGCCTACAACATAGTCACGTGAGGCGGCCTGCGGAATATGACTCTACCTCCGCCTTCTTATAGTCAGAATTGTCTCTTTACACAATTGAACTTTTGAAGTGACTTTTTTTTTTAATTAAATGATCTAAACTTTTCAAAGTATAAACAAGAAGGATACTCCCCATCATGATTTCGATTTAAGTAATGAATTTTATTTGTGTTTATTTCATTGGTAGGACTAGGTCTAAGACTGCACATGAAAAGAATATGTGTGCAGTATGTATAACTGTGGAGTATAAATTTACATAACACTTATATTACAAAGACTTGAAAGAGAAATAGGATTCCTTATTATGGATAAATAAATTGTCCTCACTGGTTATTTAGAATTGCATTCAATAGTATTTACAAAAAAATAACAGCAACATTAGCTGAAAAAAAAGCAAAAACAAAAACGACCACAACAAATTAATATAAATAAAAATAATAATAATAATAATAATAATAATAATAATAATAATAATAATAATAATAATAATAATTATAATAATAATTATATTAATGAAACAACAACAAAAATTATATAAAAACAAGTAAAAAATAATATTAATATAAAATACGCCGAATTAAATTAAAATCATAAAAATGAAAATAGCAGCTGTAACCACTACTGCTACCGCTGCTACTACTGCTGCTACTACTACTACTACTACTACTACTACTACTACTACTACTACTACTACTACTACTACTACTACTACTACTACTACTACTACTACTACTACTACTACTACTACTACTACTACTACTACTACTACTGCTACCACTGGTGTAAATCATACAAGAGCTAGAATTTTAGGTAGTGCTCAGCAGTGGTTAGGATAAGGCGGTAGGACTTCCAAGTTGCTTTAGTATATAAAGATATGTTATAAATAGGATATGATTCGTCGTTTTTTGAGAATGGAGAATTTTACATTTCTATCCTTGTTCTTACCCATAAAACCAAGTCCTATCTTTTTCTATGGCCTGATCAAACTAACGCTTCTTTAATATGATAGAGGTACCGTATCCCCTCGAAAGTCCTTCTGATAACACTTTAAATGAAATGATCGCAAATCATTTTCAGGGTGGGATTAGTACCATCTATTTATAATTTTATTAAAGATGCTTTGGCACCCATCGCCCCAGAGCGTTAGAACTCTTTGAGTGGCGAGCGAAGGGTGCTGAAGCATCTATTTATAACACATTGGTTATAATCCCACCATGACAAGCATTTTCGGTCAGTTAAAGCCTATTAATCCTAATCACTGCGGAGCACTAGATTAAACAACTCTAGCTCTTATAATTCATACTTACTGATATTGCCCAGTACTAGTAGTACTGCTGCTGCTGCTGCTGCTGCTATTACTATTACGACTACTGCTACTATTACTAATATATATTTTTGTTAAATAATAATGACCTCTAATTAGAGTAGAATCTAGAATAGATCTAGATCTAAATCTAGGTCATGATGATTTTGCACATTCACAGGACCAGAACGATGAACATCACAATGTACGTATCTAAAAATATTTATAGATTCTCATTTCTGCCTAAAAATGAGAACCGCTTAAGATTTAAATAAAACATTTTGAATTATTAGCAACCATAAAATCTATACAAAATGCATCAACTTGATCTAGATCTAGATCTGTAGATACCTAACCTAGATCTAGATCTAGATCTATAACTAGAATCTAGGCTTAGATCTCGAGCAACATTAAGTCTAAATAACACTACCATCGCTTACATATGATCGAAATTGAAGACAGCTGGAGAAAACATTTCATTTCCCCGTGATCTTGATTGAAACGAAGCCATAGTTGTGGGTATCAAAGGTAAGACAGCTGGAGCTTGTGTGCACAAATAGTAAAGTAAAATGTCAGTTGATCCAGGATTTGCAAATTAAGTTTCTTCCTTTAGACCTTGGCTTATGTCCCTTCTCGGAAATGAGCGTGTCACTAGACATAAGTTTACTTCTGTTTCAATACCACCTTTGACGATTTGTACTATATTGTATTCGCCATAACATGAACAGAGGAAAAACAATTATTTTATTTACGCGGTTCAAGTAACAGTTTCAGAAAGGCTGGAGAAAGAATAACGCCTTTTTCGCTTTTTTGTGTAGTATGGGTTTTTTCTATCACGAAGAGGGAGGGGCACGTGTTGTAGACTGCCTAATATTGGTGGCAGGGTCAATCTTCAACCACTTGAGCCCGCATCGATACAAAAATAAATCACTTTAGAAGGGCTATTCTCGTTTACAAAACAGTGGTCGTTGTAAGATGGAAAGTTTGATGAGAGGAAGTAGCAATAAAGACGAGAGGTCAGAAGCATATAGTAGAGTTGATCTAAGGATTAAGGACAAGGAAATGAAACCAATCGTTTTTCAACAATTTTCTACCCAATAAACATACAGATACTAACAATATAGAACAAATGAAAATAAAACCATTTGCATCATCAATGTTGTAAATAAAAATGCAATTAAAGCAAATAGAATGTAATTTTACATGTTGACAATGTTTTTCATACAAATAAAGCAATACAATTTATTAGAAAATAGGCGAGCCGAGCCAATATTGGTCTATTGGTAGTATCAAAAGAATAAAAAGTAGGAAGGAAATACAGAGAGAAAAGAAAATAAAGGATGCTATTATTATATAAGTATGATACATAAATAGTATATATATATATATATATATATATATATATATGTGTGTGTGTGTGTGTGCATTTTCTTTCAAGGCTCTCTGGGTAAAGACTATAATATCGCATGACATTTTTATCGATTGGCGGCTGCTGGTTCATTGTTAACATTTCGAGTGATGTGAGATACAAGCTCGTTACAAACACAACAGCTCGCAGTTTCACTTTGGTTAGATAACTGATTCGGCCAGCAAGTCTTTACCTATATGCCTGTCCTGCGGCCAAAGGAATGATAAACTAGTTAAAATTTAGCAAAGGAATGGCAACATCGAAAACTAGGAAAGTTTTTTAAATAAAAATAAATCAGTGAAAGGTCTATCATTAGGCGCTGAGGGAGAAAAGGAGTTAATAATAACTGTGGCTATTGCCATGAACCGAAATAATTAACTAGAGATGTTGTCACACTTTAATTAAAGAGTAGGATTAGATCATTAATAATAAAAAAAGACAGACTAAGCCTTAATCTTACTGATAAAAAAGCGAACAAGGATTAACCATGAAACGATATCTTCAGCTTCTCAACGTGATACAGTGATCGACTGATGGACGTTTTTTTTTTCTTTCAACTCATACACATTTAAATTGAACAGACTCGCTGATATTACCACCATTACTGTTGTCGAAATCACGAGAAGCAGCAGTACTTCTCCAAGAATGAAACAGAGGGATCCTAGCCGAAAATGTCTGTTAGGCCCAACTCTACTGGTAGTTGATTAGATAACTCTGTTTCCCAACTCAGTAGTGCTGATCATTGACGAAAAAAGGCGGTTTTTAGAGTCAGAATCTCTCTCTCTCTCTCTCTCTCTCTCTCTCTCTCTCTCTCTCTCTCTCTCTCTCTCTCTCTCTCTCTCTCTCTCTCTCTCTCTCTCTCTCTCTCTCTCTCTCTCTCTCTCTCTCTCTCTCTCTCTCTCTCTCTCTCTCTCTCTCTCTCTCTCTCTCTCTCTCTCTCTCTCTCTCCCTCTCTTTTTTTTCTCTGAACTTAAAACGCTAGGTTTGAGGAAATGTTTTTATCAAAAATCTGTATCAAAGAATTATTCCATTCTTACAACGTCATACAGCTACGCGTGACATAATTGCAGATTACAGAGGACTTCAATAGAAGACTGTTATGATATTTATGTAGGAGAGAATCAATCATCTCCAAAATGACTAAAGGAAAATTATCCTTAATAATTACTTTATAGGATTATCGCGAAGAGTCGGATAACAAGAAAAGAGACAGCCAGGAAATATCTTACTATTAGGCATGAATTATGGAGCACGGCATAAGTTTACACCAATTAAAAGAACAAATAATTAGAAAAGTAGAGGATAGGCCTGGTGTTGGGCAAAATGAAATGGAAAGGGATTGAGTAAATTGATCTAATTAAGGAAATCACGTTTGACATCGTAATACAATACTATTACTTGAATAGCGCCATTGCAGAACAACATGCATTAGATCGTAACTTTATAGTAGTTCATTCTAATACAGAATGTTCTGTATGGTCACGTGGAGAGTAAGACTTGCTATAGTGTTGGCTCACTTTATGTTTATTTTGGAAAATAAGAACTCTATTAGTGAAAACAGAGATAATACAGCAACAATAACATTGAAAGTATACACATTTCTAAACCAAGATTTTATTATGGGAAGAGTGACATTTTGAGATAATTAAAAACCATATTATAATGACTGCGTGTATATATATATATATATACATATATAATTAAAATGGAGGAAAATAATGTGTGTGTGTGTGTGAGAGAGAGAGAGAGAGAGAGAGAGAGAGAGAGGGGGGGGAAGGGGTTGTAAGATATAAAATTATTTTTGGCAGCCTCGATGCGGCATTTAAGTACAGCAATACTTGAACTTAGTCATTAATAGCAATTTGTACCGAATTATATTTGTAAAATATTTCATGTAGCTGAGACCACATCAAACAAGGCTACCGGCGTACAAGACAGATTAGCGTTGACGCTCAACGCGATTTAACTTTAATCTACGTAGAGTAATTGAAACTGAAAGCAGAGGACGAAGTATCCAGAGTTCGAAATGCCTACCAAAAGACGGATCAGAGGGTGTGGCGAAATAGAATGTTCTATACGGTGATGTATAAAAATAGAACTAATAATAGATGACTGGTTCTATGTCCATTCCATGATTTATTATTGTTAATATTATTTAAGTGATTTGAAGTAATAATTTACTACTCACACCTTTAAAATATTGTTTCAAATATTTCAAATTGAACTACGAGAAAGATATCAATTTCACACTATTTGATCAGATGAACACTTAGTTATTATTATCATTTATTTCAGTTGCCATAATCACCAGAAGGAGAGGGGACGAGGGCACTGCTTCAGCTGCTAAAAACACAGCGAGGCAGAAATGTCATCACTCATCGCGATACCTGAACAACTTGGTGACTGTTCAAGCATCCACGGGCCAAGATCTGTGTTATCAAATCCTGGTGACAAATCCTGAGATTTATGTAAAGATATGGGGTTGCGGGGTCGAGAATGTGTGATGTTAGACAACTTGGTGACTGTTCAAGCATCCACGGGGCAAGATCTGTGTTATCAAATCCTGAGATTTATGTAAAGATATGGGGTTGCGGGGTCGAGAATGTGTGATGTTAGACAACTTGGTGACTGTTCAAGCATCCACGGGCCAAGATCTGTGTTATCAAATCCTGAGATTTATGTAAAGATATGGGGTTGCGGGGTCGAGAATGTGTGATGTTAGACAGCCCCCAAGCAAGACCACCAGCTCCAGAGAGTTGTACAATTTGCCTTGGAACACCGTGTGAGATGGGAAGTGTCGACATGATTCGAAAGTAAAGAATTGATTTAGTGTTATTTCGTCAGAAGGAAGATTCATTATTATCAGGATAGTTATTGGATATGGTGAAAGAAAAAATTCTGGGCCTATCAACATTTCTAGATTGTGTGTATTATTGCTAACTACGGTTAATGTCGTTTTAAACCTCAACCTGTCTTCATCATGTGAATCTTGCTGATGGAAGTAAAATTGAAGTAAAAGAATAAACATCTTGAGTAGATAAAAAAAAATCATTTGCTCATTTTGCTTCATTTTAACACACACGCCCAAAAATTATATATATTTTATAACAAATCATAAGTTAAACTTTTGTTTAGGCTCTCTCAAAACTTTAAAAGGGGCTCTCCCTTTAATACTGATGAAGACTGTAAATTTACTACGATAATAATTACAAAAGTGAAAATTCATGAATCAGCACATTATTGATACAGTTAATATATCACCTAAGTTCATTAATATCAGAACACTAAAGTAAATATCCTAGCCAAATCTTTTTCACTTTGCGAAGCAACACTCGAAGCGAAATTCGTTATTCTTTTCAGTTGTTTTTAAGAGCTAGCAAAGTTGAAATCCATTTCTCTCTCTTTTTCTTAATCTCTCTCTCTCTCTCTCTCTCTCTCTCTCTCTCTCTCTCTCTCTCTCTATCTATCTATATCTCTCTCTCTCTCTCTCTCTCTCTTTCTCTCTCTCTCTCTTCAATTGAACATTTTCTAAAAGCCCCTACCGTTGAAAATATTAATAATAATAATAATAATAATAATAATAATAATAATAATAATAATAATAATAATAATAATAATAATAATAATAATAATAATAATAATAATAATAATAATAATAATAATAATAATAATAATAATAATAATAATAATAATAATAATAATAATAATAATAATAAAAATAAACGGAAACTGTATATTTTTTTTTTATTTCAAACAGCTCAAAACGCCTTACATATTTATAATATTTGAAGATCAAAGTAGCGCGTGAAATCTCTGAGGATGATTTGAGGCGCTGTAGCAATAATAATAAAATCTCGAGATACAAAGCATTGTTCATTGTACGAATGAAAATAAACTTTGCTTTTTGATACATCGATACAATGTGTCTTTGAAATGTTGCTTACAAGAATAAGAACTTTAAATGTTTGTTAGAGAACTGAGTAAGAGGCTTAAAATGTTTCGAACCTTGAGCCATAACTAATGTCTATGACGTGACTCAGTCAAAAAACAATATAAACATCAAATAACATTAACAGACAACGACAAAAATTACTGTCCGTTTTCAGGTCTTCTTGATCACAAAGAGTGCGAGTTAGGCTTTTCAAAATACTTGAATTTTTTGCGTAAGTCGTATAGAAAAAGTTACATAAAAAACAGCTTTTTAGCACAGTTGCTGCAGAAATTCCATGTCTCTGGAATGAACCTTTAACTTTTTGTAATTGTATCTGACTTTTCTATGACATTTTGAAGTTAGTTAAACAGACATAAAAAGTTGCAGAAAGAAAGACCTTTTCGAACTCTCCTAAGATTTTTACCCCACGATGAAGTTAGCCACACTGATTCTCGGTACATCCATGTGCATTTTGGTGGAAGGTTTATCTGAACTGCTGAAAAATCCAGGATTTGAACAGGGAACCTCCAACTGGCAACATGACGGGTTTAACATGGAGGCCGAGGTCACGCACGTGCACTCCGGGCTGAGCTCTGTCAAGTGTACCGGCAGGTGAGGGACTGACTTAACCAATCACACCTTAAGATAAGACTGTAGCGTAAATTATAAAGAGATTCTGCAAAAATTCATATTTAAAATAAATTAAAATAATAGCATCAACAGTTGATGAGAAAATGTGACAAAACAGATTGATTTTCTATTTCATGCAGGATTACATTAATTAAAATAATTAATCTCTCAAGTGCGTATTATTTTTATCGTTTTCCTTGTTTCATCTGGGTTTGTTACTCTTGCAAGAACAAACTTCAAATAACAGAATTTTATATGCTAGCCAATCTGGAAATAACGGGCTTTTTTTTAAAACAATATCAAAGAATATTTTACATTATCTTCACCTTAAGGGATAGCAAATGCATCTTTTATAATTTGTAAAATAAATGATAGAAGTCGACCAAAGTTTGGAATCGAAATAGAAGTATATAAATTCTCCATGAATTTCAAAATGACATTGTGAAAATGACATGTCCATTATAAAAATTGGTAACATAATATATTTGTTTTCCATAATTTTGAAAATGCAATAATTTAAACCTATTTCATCCATAATTTTGCAGATGAAGTTGTGGAATAAATAACATCAACAACGTTTAAAACGATAAACTGACTTTTATGCTATACAAAAATTTGACGATGACTTTGAGAAATGTTAATCACCAATAAATTTGAAAATATGGCATACCAAAGGATTCTCACATTGTTATGCTTCAGATCAAAATCTAACCAAGGCCCCAGGCAGCAGGTCTATGTCACGCCAGGTGGGAGGTACGCCTTCCGAGCATACATTCAACTGATTGACAGTATAGACATTCAGCTGTACGAAAAGGTTGTTGTGAAAATACGCTTTACTTGGAAAGATGACGGTTAGTAGTAGTAGTAGTAATAGTAGTAGTAGTAGTAGTAGTAGTAGTAGTGGTAGTAGTAGTAGTAGTAGTAGTAGTAGTAGTAGTAGTAGTAGTAATAGTGGTAGTAGTAGTGGTAGTAGTAGTAGTAGTAGTAGTAGTAGTAGTAGTAGTAGTAGTAGTAGTAGTAGTAGTAGTAGTAGTAGTAGTAGTAGTAGTAGTAGTAGTAGTAGTAGTAGTAGCAGTAGTAGTAGTAGTAGTAGTAGTAGTAGTAGTAGTAGTAGTAGTAGTAGTAGTAGTAGTAGTAGTAGTAGTGGTAGTAGTAGCAGTAGTAGTAGTAGTAGTAGTAGTAGTAGTAGTAGTAGTAGTAGTAGTAGTAGTAGTAGTAGTCATAGTAGTGGTAGTAATAATAATAATAATAATAATAATAATAATAATAATAATAATAATAATAATAATAATAATAATAATAATAATAATAATAATAACAATAATAATTATAATAATTATAATAATTATAATTTTAAGGTGACGAAGAAGAAAAAGAAGAAGAAGAAGAGAATGGATGAGAAGGAGGAGGAGGGAGAGGAGGAAGAGGAAAAGACAAAGTTCGTGAAAAGAACGACAGAAGAATGTCGAACATAGAAAGAAGTAATTTTTACATATATGAAAGAGTTTAGAACTTTTTTTATCATCTTTTTCTGTTATCCCTCCAGGTCCTGTGACTGACTTCGCTGTGTGCAGTCGACCAAACCTTAGCAGCGCAGACGGTTGGGTGCAGATTGGAGCTGATTTTGCTGTTCCTGACAGGGGTAGGTGGTTTTGGGCAGTGGCAGAGGACCACTATTTCAATGATTAAGAGTGTGGTATCCAGCTCAGGCAAAATTCGATGTTAACCAGTTTCTTACATTTTTTGATTGCCAAATTTGTATTCATTTTTTAAAAAATAATCATATGAACAATAATTAAGAGATTATTACCAAAGTTTCTCGTTCAGGGACAGCGAAAGGAAAACTGTAGCATGCATTACAAAAATTTGCTTCAATTACATGCGAAGCAATTTCGAGAAACAGCATAACGTTAACTTTTGACGAAAGCGAAGGTGATCGGATGGAAATATTATTATTGCTATCCTAAGATAAAAACACAAATTAATGTACTCAAGTAACGACACTTTCAGAGTACACCGAGGCTATCTTGTACCTCCAGGGTCTCAGCCCAGAGGTGAGCTTCTACTTTGACGATGCTTCCCTCAAGGAGATTCCTGAAAACTTGAACTGGGAATCTGAGGCGAACACGAGGATCGAGCAGCTACGGAAAAGCAATCTCCACCTAAAGCAAGTGTTTAGTGTTGAGACGCTGATAAACAGATGAAGCTAACTGTGAATCTTGAATCAGTCTGATGTTAAAAAGATTGATTTATAATACGGTTTGACACGCGCCTCAGTTGTAAGATAAAAATAAGTAACATAAACAGTTAAATAAACTAGCTGTACTGTATAGTGGAGAGCAAATTAAAGGTGGGAAATTAAAAAAAAATGGGAAGAAAATCGAAATATATTATGCATTCCTTTGAGAGCCACAGTGAGATAAAAAGAAGGAAGAAGTGGGTGAGACAAAGAAAACAGAAACAGTTAACAATGTTAACATGTGAAAGAGATGAGAGTATTTAAAAAAAAATATACATATATATATATATATATAGAGAGAGAGAGAGAGGAGTAGAGAGAGATGGAGAGAGAGAGAGAGAGAGAGAGAGAGAGAGAGAGAGAGAGAGAGAGAGAGAGAGAGAGAGAGAGAGAGAGAGAGAGAGAAAGAGAAGTTTTGAGTTCCATCTATGGACAGTTAATACTGTATCTTCTTTCAGGTTCAACATTGGATCAAACTTCGACCGTAAAGACTTAATGGTCCAAGTATGTATCTGCCATAATGTTGTTATCATGAAAATTTAGAGAGAATTGATTCTAATTAAAAAGGGTTCTTCTGTAGTCTACGAGAACCGGAAGCGAAGAGCTACCTTCATAAAATCCACACACAACAGATATCTCAAAGGTTCATTACGTAATGATATGAGGAACAATTTCAAAATGTCTTTCCGCACAATCCAGAAACGAACATACGCAGAGATACTTCAACATATACGTCCTGTTAACTCGTACCTCTTAGCTCTTACTGTTTTCGCACGTGCGTCTGTGCTAAACCGATGAAATGCAATCAACGTAACAGAATCTGAAATAACTTACAAGAGACCCGCAAGTCAATTTCAGCGAAAAGTCATCTTTTTCAAATGGAAACGAAAATACTTTTTCCCCCTACTGTTAGATAAGGCATTGAGGGAAGTTAACACAGGTACCATAAATAAATTGAACATTTTTTTCAAATTGTCAGCTTGGTCAGATACATTTAGAACTTATAAAATACTAAACCAACCTTTCTACATCCTAACTGGTCAAAAAATTAAATTTCCTTCGCGTTTTAGATACGTGTTACAACCAAATTCTTCTGAATATATTCCCCATTCAAGCTTTCGTAAAATTTGTCCAATGCTCAAATAACTTTGTTCTCATACCCGGCATATGAACTGGTGTATTTAATTCAAATCAAACAAGAAATCAATTTGAAATCGAACTAACTAATTTCAATTACAACTGCACAGTTTAGAGAACCTGTTTTGTCAGTCGAACAACAGATTAATTAAATTTAAAACTTCGTATAGACCTAATGTGGGATTATAATAGACCCTCTCTTACTAATCGCTGCTTCTAACGTGCAGGCTATATCAACCACATTTAGATCTGGGTTCAAATTTTGCGTGAATAGAAAATGAAAAAAAAAAATCTTAAATTTATATTCCGCAAATTTGGAGAAAAAAATTGAAAAATAAAAAAAAAAACCCAACAAATTCATTCGTGAGGATTTAAGTTCTATGCACCATCGATGAGTGAATGTTGATCAACGTGTCGCCCCAACAATAGTTCACAGCGATAATCTCCTTATCTCATGTCACACTGTTGTTACTGTTAAGCATGAAGATCTTACCTTGACAGCAACATCAACCATCCTCCTATCTATGATTCTCCAGCTAGATTTGTCCAAGCACCAGTTTGGTTTTGGATCTTTAGTTCGAGCAGAGAACATGATACACCCGGATTTTACACAGTATAGAAATGTCGTGTATCACTAGTTCAACTGGGCAACCCTACAAGACTACAAATGGACCTTTAACAAAGGAAACAGAGTAAGGCTTTAAAATTAAGGTCTCAATCATCTTCATTAAGATTCTCATGCTCATATTCATTATTATTATTATTATTATTATTATTATTATTATTATTATTATTATTATTATCATTATAATTATTATTATTATTATTATTATTATTATTATAATTATTATTATTATTATTATTATTATTATTATTATTATTATTATTATTATTATTATTATTATTATTATAATTATGATTATTATTATTATTATTATTATTATTATTATTATTATTATTATTATTATTATTATTATTATTATTATTATTATTATTATTATTATTATTATTAGTAGTAGTAGTAGTAGTAGTAGTAGTAGTAGTAGTAGTAGTAGTAGTAGTATTATTATTATTATTATTATTATTATTATTATTATTATTATTATTATTATTATTATTATTATTATTATTATTATTATTATTATTATCATCATCATCAATATCCCCCTCCTGATCATCATCATTATCTTTTTTTTTTTGGCTCAGAAAATTAGTCAGGCTAAAGTTTCTCTTTTATCTGTGTCTTCAAACCTTAGGATAGGTCGATATTCTAAACAAAGAAAATAGAGCAAGTTTGATCATTATCATCTTAAATATCGTATTTGTCATCATACTCATCATCAGCCCTCTCTTGTCCTGAAAGTCAAAGTAACTAACAACATAATAAGACCAGTAATTATACTTTCATGAAATCCTTAAGTTCTTTCTCTGTAATTCAGTCATATTAAAAATATTAAAGTATAGGTACAAGTAATAGTGGTAGAAGTTGTAGCAGCAGCAGAGAGAGTAGTAGTAGTAGTAGTAGTAGTAGTAGTAGTAGTAGAGGCTATTGTTAGTATGTTACTGTTAATGAAATAACTGTAGCATTAATAGTAGCCGAACAACAATTTTTTTAATTACCATTCCTATTATGGCCGTTTTTATTATTCCATTACTGACATTAGATGTGTTCTCTGATATCCAGACACACCCAGATTACTCGGCTGCAGTGAAAGCAACGGATGAACTTCTGAAAAACGGGTGAAATGTTTTATCTTTTCAAAGTTTTCTGATTACGAGAAATATCGTTTCATACATGTGTTTCCTTTTGTTACCTTCTCAGAAAAAAATAGTTAAAGCCATAAATGATCACCAACTGGCAAAATCATATATCTGTCCTCCGCTTCCTTATTGCTAAGACTAGCAATTTCTCATCACACTTATCATCATGATTGAAACAATCATCACGACAATTCTCATCGTTCTTCTCACAGGATGAAGGTCAGAGGTCATTGCATGTTCTGGGCTGTAGACGGGCTTGCGCCTAGCTACGTGGACTCTCTCTCGGCTACTGAGACCCGACAGGAGGTAGAGACTCACATGAAATACATGACCAGCATCTCCAAGGGAAAGTGAGTCAATATTGATACATTTAAAGAAATAATCATTCGGAAACTTCGACGAGAAAAGATAAATTATCAATCTTTGAGATATTTCTAATTGTAACATTAACCTTACCATATTACCTCTCTCTCTCTCTCTCTCTCTCTCTCTCTCTCTCTCTCTCTCTCTCTCTCTCTCTCTCTGTCGCTTCGTCTCTTCTTTACAAAACTAAAAACAGTACTGTCAATGGTATGCTCTTGAACTTCCTTGTTCTAATTTCTTTTCGGATCTTTTTATTCTAGTGTAGATGCTATCATTCTTACAACAAAAAGGACCATTGATTCTAAATAAAACGAATTTTTTTCCTAATAAAGACTGTCGCACTGGGATGTCAACAACGAACTTGTTCACGGTAACTACTTTGAGAGGAAAACAAATGATCCAAACTTTACGAAATACATGTTCAAGACGGTACACGCCCAGGATCCGGTACCCAAACTCTGTCTGAACGAGTATAACGTGGTCGCTAAAGGGGAGGCCACCCTGGTAAGCTATTCGAGTAAGAGTAGAAGAGTGCCCTAATGAATATCTAACATACTCTTAAACACATAACAATGAGCAGAGAAACTAGGGCGAGCTATAAATGGAAAACATAGATGACAAAAAAAAAAAAAGAGATAGAGAAGGTAAAAGGTACAATCATGAAGATAGATAAGCAGAAAAGTAAATGGTTTATTCACAGGTGAATAGATAGATGGATATAGGTAAACTCTCGATAGATAGGCCTGTTATAACTGATTAAAACGGTGAAATGAGATCCAGTAGATATAGTGTCATTTGGTAAATACTCATACATGGTGTCACGCATAAAGAGCTATAAAAACATAACATAATGGTCTTTTCGCAAAAAAAGTTAGCCTGAAAGGGGAATAAATTGTATATTGCTGCTAATAAACCACCTCTTTCAACCAGGGCTACCTGGCTCAGATCCAGGACTTCAAGCGCGCTAATGTAGGACTGGGGGTTGTTGGGGTCCAGAGTCACCTGACGGACTTTGGCGAGCCAGATCCCACTTTGATGAAAGAACGGCAAAACGATTCTCCGTATATTCTTTTTGCTTACATGATAATTATGCATTATTATTTTTTTCTTATTTTAAACAAAAGTACAAACGACTCTTCATAATCAATCAATACATTTGAGCTTTAGAATTATATTTTGAGAAGAACTGATAAATCTTTACAAGGGAGTAATCTGAGTCAAGCGAATATTTTTTTTTTCTTTTCCCCTGCTTTGTAATAACACGCAATAAATAAAAATTTGGGCCTATTTGCGTTGAACATTTTTAATAAGTTTCTAATAATATGACTTATGTGGAAAAAAAACCATGAACATCTGCATCAGATAAATAATGAAAGAAAACACCCAATAAATTAATATAAAAAAAAAAAAAAAAAAAAAAAAAAAAACAAACTCGCACATGAAAATGCAACTCGAAATAAATGCATTTAATACAGTTTTCACTTACATTGCTCTTGGGATTGACTGAACTGTTAAAACAAACCGCACCACAAGGCTGCTGTAACTGATGTTTTGTCATATGAAATCATGCTTGAACCATTATATCAGGCGGACAATGAAGTAGAATTTTTAGCCCAATTCTCCTCTTTTGACGTTGTAGTTAAAGCTTAGTTAATATTAAAAAATTGAGCTGTTTTTTAGCCTTCTTGTGATGAAAAACCACCAGCTTTAATCTAAAGCCGTCATACTTCTACTGAGCATAAACATTGAGATCTAGATCTAGAAATCACTTACTATTAGACCCAAGCAACATCAGTTCTATTTAGTTTTGGAATTCTCATTAAAGCTAAGAGAAACAGACTGATGTGGAGGTATATAGCAAGTGATTCACACTGTCTTGCTATATAACTGGTGTGGAACAATTCAGCTTGCAAAGACAATACAAGACTTGATAAGCATAGAACAACGCAATACTTGCAAGTGGTAAGTATATCACATAGAGCAATACTTGCAAGTAGTTTGCACCTGGCACAGAACAATTCAAAATAACACAAAGCTTATTAAGCAGAATGTATAGAGCAAAGCGATACAAACAAGACTTTTTTTTTTTTTAAACACAAGTACTAGCAAAGCTTGAGATACTTCTACAATTTATTGTGATTAAAATTAAAACCAACAAAATACAACACACAAAAAAAAAAAAAAGGAAAAAAAAAAAAAAAAAAAAAAAAACAGCTGTGACAAAGCGATATGAATTGTCCGACCTCTTCGCTTTTACTTTCCAGTATTTCGGAGCTCTAGCTTTAGGATAAATAAAGCAAGTCTTGGTTGTTAATTTAAGTCTTCAACTTTTCAGATCTCATCGCAGGTAGTAAGAGAACAAGACGCAATAGATTTACAATCTCACATGCAAATAAAACTAGCTCAAAATCACACCAGGTACGACCACATCTAGACCTATTGATCTTTTTTTTTTTAAAGTGTGAACTGCTTTACTCATCAGTTGACCCACGCTCTCTCTGTTCCAGTACCGATTGGATGTACTGGCTAAGGCTGGATTACCCATTTGGATTACAGAGTTGGATGTTGGGACAAAAAACGAAACAGCCAGAGCTGATTGGTGAGTGCCTGCATGATGAACAGAGATAATAATGAAGAACATACTGATGAGTTATGAGAGAAATTAGTACATTTAGCATAAAAGCTGATGTCTTTAGTCTTACTTTTGACAATTTTGATATGAGTGATAATGATAATAATAATAATAACAACAACAACAACAACAACAACAACAACAACAACAACAATAATAATAATAATAATAATAATAATAATAATAATAATAATAATAATAATAATAATAATAATAATAATAATAATAATAATAATAATAATAATAATAATAATAATAACAAAAATAATGATGATGATGATGATGATGATGATGATGATGATGATGATGATGATGATGATGATGATGATGATGATAATGATTATTCCTATATACAGATGATGAAGATGACTATGGCTTCATGACTGTCAGTTGAATTGCGTGCTAAAAATGGTGTTAGTGGCGATGATAAGATTTAGTTATAATTGAAACGATAATGATATAACTAGTATATAAAAAAGCTTAAGTTGGAGACTACACGCCCTCCATTCCCCAGGTACGAGAAAGTGCTGCGGTTGTATTTCAGTCACCCTGCCGTGCAAGGCGTGATTTTCTGGGGGTTCTGGGACCACCACATGGATCCCATTCAGTCTCTGGTCCATGGTTACACATTCGAGGTGAGAGCCTCATCAGTGGTTGGTAGATCTGTCTCTGGCTACCAAACTGGAAGAGAGAAAGATTGCTTGATAGACTTGATTGGCTTGTCCTAAGGTTCGAAGACACAGATGAAAGAGAAACAGCCTGAAAAGCAACCCAAAAGATGAATGAATCTAAATAAATAATCGCATAAATATATTCTTACATTACTTTAACCTCAATCGTTCATATTCCTAATAAAACTAATTAAAGAAATAATAAATACATCTGTTGGGAAGAAATAGTAAAATAAAAATACACATGGCCAATAAATGCACAAAACCTATGGCTGACTAATTCTCTAAGGTAAAAAAAGAAAGATTTATTGATTGATAAATGGATAGAGAGATAGTTACATAGATAAATTGTCAGAGAGAAGAAGAGAAAGAGAGACACACACAGACGGGGGAGAAAAAGGGGGGGGGGTAGGAAGAGATAGAAGGAGATTGCCTCTGCTAGAAACAACAAGATTATATCTTTCAATAACCATTCTTGAACATTTATACATTTATATTGGCCATAAAAATGAAAATGATGACAAAATAGTAAATACTGAGACAGTCATGACGGACAAAATATTGAGCATTGTAAATATTTTTATACGGTCGTAATGAAGAAGTGTATATATCATTGAACCAGCTTGCTGAAGCTGGAAGGCGTTTTCTCCGCTTGACGAAACAAGAGTGGAGCACCCACATCAACCAAAGCCTGGAGTCCTCCCCCACCATGGATGTGAGGGGATTCAGAGCGGTGTACGACCTGACAGTGTGGTACAAGGGCAAGCCCGTCAAACACAGGACTCTCACACTGGGGAAAACAGACAAGAATCTCACTATTGGAATATACGGAAACGGAAGTAAGAAGCGGTGTGCCCACACATAGACAATTAGTGTGGCAGGACCATCGACTGCTTATAGCGTTAATAGAATAAAACATGCTGAAATGAAGAGAGCATCATAGGTATTGTTTCCGAGAATGTCAAAGTAATGTGAAAATGTTTTAAATATTATTATGAACAATAATCTTATTTTTCTTCAAATACAACATCAATGCTAAAGGGACAAGACAGCTTTCAACTCTAGTTGAACTTTACCTAGCTCTCCTAGATCTTCAGAAATGCTAAAGCACCTTTGAAACATTGTAATTGAGACAAGTTCGCTAAAAAAATATCCTAACTGTGCATACCTTCAAGAACACATCACGAAATTCTCGCAAAGAAGAAAAACAAACTGGAAATTATCTCAAAGAGACTGCGCACAGTTTTAAAAGTATTCGCACGGTAAGGATGCTATTAAAGAAGCTGAAAAATCAATGCATAAAGTACAGACGCTGAAGTTATTTAGCTCTCATGTTATCCTTAGGCGAAATCCAGTTACCAGTAAAAGTCGATCCATTTGCGAGCGTGGACACCGACCCTAAAACAAGCAGTCCACGACTGAGAACTCTAGGCCAGGCTTCCTCCTCCAGTGAGGCCGACACTCTGACCTGCACCAGCCGCCAGTCTGGTGTCTCCGCTGTAGGGATTGACAACTTTGTGGACGTTAGTTGTCAAGACGGCGAGGTCCTTACAGGCTGCAGCAGTTGGATGGTTGTAAGCTCACTGCGTCAATATGAGTTTTTACATTATTATGTTGAATGTTTATTAAATTATCTTTCATGAAAGGACCTAAATATTAATATATTGCAGATGCATTAGAAATGAAAATTTCCATACTTATCCTGTCTTACTGATATAACAGGTGGTTTCCTAATTTGTTCACACATTATGAATTCAGTTTTGAGATGTTATGGGAATGTAGTCCCAGGCCTGAGGTGCGCTCTTATCAAAGCTACACCGGGCGACAAAATTTACAAAAAGTGCTCTTCTTACATCTTGACCTGCGCTTCTTTGTTCCAATGCACAGCTTTAAAATCTGTCAATGTTAGGCTGAGAAATATACAAAATCGCTTAGAGTTATGGTGGGTGGAGATCTGTCAGTAATAACTTTAGTTCTAGTGGAGAATTTAATAATGGATTGCATTGTTCTGGGTATGGTAAGTGAAAAAGAAACAGTTTAAGAAATGCATAGTTTCAGAAAAACGAGTTTGGTACTAATGCTACCAACACTAAGAATGCTTAAGTAACTAAATCGGTTCAAGAAACAGGCAGAATGTCTTGTATCTTGACTGCATCAGAGTCATGGATTAGAAGTCCGCCTAATGTAAGATATGGAGATGTGACGATTGATACTAAAGTAGAGTCACAGCAGCGCAGGCATAGTCTGCTGTCGATTGTCATGGCAACTCCCTTGAAGCTAATAGAATACACTTTTTGTGATAGAAAACAGATTAGTGTTTGATTCGATTTGTTTTTAAATTACTGCTCAGAGAATGTGATAAAATCGATGCATTAAAAGTATTAAAAAAATAAAGTTCATGCTGACTTTTTTCATTTCGTCCGAAGAACAATGACTGGCGGAGGGAAGGAGAGCAGATTGTCATGGTTAACGGCAGACCAACATGCAGAGCGGCAGATGGTTATCTGGCATCAGCAGGTCGGTATAAACATTTCTTAGCGAAACAATATCGACAGTTTACAAAATAATACGCTTTCAAATTTCAGGTTTATGATAAATTTTTAAAAGAAACTATTAACAGATTAACGGAAATTAATTGCAATATGGAATAAACATTGTTCCACTTCTAGGAGTCCAAGCCCAGGCCAGATGCTGCAGTCGCCGAGGTCTGACCTGTACCTACAGAACAGCTGGACCTTCAGGATTGGACATCGATGACCAAGTGGAAGTTCCCTGTACTGGAGGCACGCACCCCTTAGGTGAGTCAACCAGAGAGAGAGAGGGAGATAGAGAGAGAGAGAGAGAGAGAAGGAGAGAGAGAAGGGGGATAGAGAGAGAGGGAGTGAGGGAGAGAGGGGAGAGAGAGAGAGAGAGAGAGAGAGAGAGGGAAGGAGAGAGAGAGGGAGAGAGAGAAAGAGAGAGAGAGGGAAGGAGGGAGAGAGAGGGGGAGAGAGAGAAAGAGAGAGAGGGGGAGGGAGAGAGAGAAAGAGAGAGAGAGGGATGGAGGGAGAGAGAGGGGAGAGAGAGACAGAGAGAGAGAGGGAGAGAGAGACCGAGAGACAGAGAGAGAGACGGAGAGACAGAGAGAGAGAGAGAGAGAGAGAGAGAGAGAGAGAGAGAGAAAGAGAGAACTGTTGCGTTATGGAATGTTCAGCGTATTTATTGATTCGCGATAGTAAATTTTCAATAAAATTAAATAAAATGAAGCATTCAAATTTCATAACTTTTGAAAACCTTTTTCTCTGCCTTCATCTTAAAAAGTGTTTGAAAGTAAAGTATCGAGTTCTGATTTCAAACCAACTGTTAGGTACACGCGAAACGATTGTGTCACCAAACCAAGTATATTATCCTAAGCTACCTTTTGTTCAGAGTAGCTACACGCGAAACGATTGAGTCACCAAACCAAGTATATTACCCTAAGCTACCTTTTGTTCAGAGTAGCTACACGCGAGACAATTGTGTCACCAAACCAAGTATATTACCCTAAGCTACCTTTTGTTCAGAGTAGCTACACGCGAAACGATTGTGTCACCAAACCAAGTATATTACCCTAAGCTACCTTTTGTTCAGAGTAGCTACACGCGAAACGATTGAGTCACCAAACCAAGTATATTACCCTAAGCTACCTTTTGTTCAGAGTAGCTACACGCGAAACGATTGTGTCACCAAACCAAGTATATTACCCTAAGCTACCTTTTGTTCAGAGTAGCTACACGCGAAACGATTGTGTCACCAAACCAAGTATATTACCCTAAGCTACCTTTTGTTCAGAGTAGCTACACGCGAAACGATTGAGTCACCAAACCAAGTATATTACCCTAAGCTACCTTTTGTTCAGAGTAGCTACACGAGAAACGATTGAGTCACCAAACCAAGTATATTACCCTAAGCTACCTTTTGTTCAGAGTAGCTACACGCGAAACGATTGAGTCACCAAACCAAGTATATTACCCTAAGCTACCTTTTGTTCAGAGTAGCTACACGCGAAACGATTGAGTCACCAAACCAAGTATATTACCCTAAGCTACCTTTTGTTCAGAGTAGCTACACGCGAAACGATTGAGTCAACAAACCAAGTATATTACCCTAAGCTACCTTTTGTTCAGAGTAGCTACACGCGAAACGATTGTGTCACCAAACCAAGTATATTACCCTAAGCTACCTTTTGTTCAGAGTAGCTACACGCGAAACGATTGTGTCACCAAACCAATTATATTACCCTGAGCTACCTTTTGTTCAGAGTAGCTACACGCGAAACGATTGTGTCACCAAACCAAGTATATTACCCTAAGCTACCTTTTGTTCAGAGTAGCTACACGCGAAACGATTGTGTCACCAAACCAAGTATATTACCCTAAGCTACCTTTTGTTCAGAGTAGCTACACGCGAAACGATTGTGTCACCAAACCAAGTATATTACCCTAAGCTACCTTTTGTTCAGAGACGAAGAAATTTGCTTTTCCATCAGACTTAATAAGTATTGTTGGCTGATTTCGCACTGAGTAGTGGAAAAAAGAAAATACTTTGCCTTCAGAAAGAGAGTTCATCGAGATTTTTCCAATGAATTGGCTTGTCTTTTGTAATTTTTCTTGGGCTTAATTTTAAAACTTCGCTTCGGTATTGACCCGATGAATCAGAATAAAATTATCGAAAGTAAACACAACTAATACTCAATATTTTGGCAACAAACATGGCATAGATCAATATTCGTACTTTGCAGGTGTAACATAGAGAATCTCGTTTCTTCAAATAAGTTCTAACAAGTGAATAATCTGAAAGTTAGTTTAGAAATGTCAGAATCTCCATAAAATTTAAAATGTATCGCGAATCATTAGTTTGTTTTAAAGAATGACGTTAACGGAGTTCTCTTTTTTAAGTTTCACAGAGAAGAAAATCTAAGAGGACGACATCTGGTTCTTCCTAAACCAATGAAGAGATCCTTAAAAATGTGACGTGAAACAATAACTTGAGGTAAATCTAAATGAAAACCCAAGCCGCTCCTCACCTCATTATTTAAAACAATACTTAAATTGGCTTATTGCTCACTGATCCGATATACGAATTATTTTCTTTCTGCACTTTAGCCTTTTATTTTACAAATAAATCCTTTTTATATAAAAAAGAAAAAGGAAAAAAAAAGTTTAAACATAATTGATAAAATAAGATATGCTTCTATGTTTTTGAAAGGATGTTCTACGTGGACTTGGAATTCCCACTCTGATGGTAGCTACTTCACTAACAGTTCCTGCATCAGTCAGAATGATGATCCTAAAGTTGGTGAGTCCCACTCAGTCTAAAGCTGAGGTCATTATAGCGACCACGACAAGAGAGCGAACTAGTAAATTTTGACAACCGGTTTCAAAACGGCACATGAAGGTCCTGGTTTTTTAAAGTTACTCTGACCAACGCTCAAATCAAAATCTTTCTACTGACAATCATCCGAAAATTACAAATTTGCATAATGATCGCATGAATCATCTTCTTTCTTCTATCCTGAGCTATTTACCACATATTATTAGTAAGGTAAGAAGATACCTTTGTTTATTATTTTTTTTAAATCTGTTATCGTGAGGAAGAAACTTTTTAACGATTTTCATTACTAGTTTTATTTCATTTGACCCTTAACGAAGCTGAAATAAATAGAATAAAATACTCACGGTACTTTCTCTTGTTGTCCTCCAGGCGTGCACTCCTATGCGGCATGCTGTGCTGGTCTCAGTGGTCAGTGTAGCACGGTGTATTCCCAGCTCAGTGGTCAAGCCATCGGAGATGTGGCCACTGTGAACTGCCCCTCAGGACAGGTCATGACGGGTTGCAATGTGTACTCCAAGTTCGCCAGAGCAGCCGGAGCTCAAATAACAAGTGAGCTGGGACATTATCTTTAGAATTGGCTGAAATTATTAGATTAGACATTTCTTCTTATGGCTCCATTCCCGTTTAAACCCCTGAGAAAGATATGAAGGGAGTTAAATAATATAGAATTACTAAACCTGATTTTGAAAAAAAAAGGACTGAAATTTAAGTTTCAATCTTAGATGGCTGAAATGCATGCACATGTGCACTCGCAAATCTTAAATAATAATCGAACATTGAACCATGTCGATTTTGTTTCAAAAAATGCATGAAAAAATGAAGAAAAGAAACAGAAAGAGGATTGCAGAGTAGAGAAAGAGATGGAAGTAAAAGCAAAATGGAATGAGCGAAAAGATAAAAAAGAAGATAAAGAAAAGGAGCAGAAAAAAGAAAGAGGAGAAGAAAACAAGAAACAGAATGTTATCAAAACTAAAGTTTGTCCAGATCATCTTCATGCACCAATCAGTTTTGAAAAATATATTACCATAATTATATAATTTTTGTTTTTAAAAAGCTGTGGTGGTTCTAATTTTTCCGACGTCCCCTAAGTCTCTAAGAGAATCTTGCGCAGAGTGGTGAGATAGGCTGCTGTAATATATACATTATCCATTATCATTACCAGAAGTTTTATTCTTGATTCCCTCTCGACTTTCGCCAGCTCTCAGTGGAGTGACATTTTGCCGTGCAGTGAACGGATTCGCCAGGTATGGCGGAGAGGTCGGAGTTCAGGCCATCGCCACCTGCTGTCCCCGATCGTGATCTTTACAGACACTCAGACAAGAAAATTGTTCCTATCATAAACATTTTTGAATTTCCGTTTATTAAATGCTTTCGTTATTGAGTCAGATTTCTAGTTGAAAATCGTCGTTTAACTCTGATAACAGACAGTTACACAAAGGCAACTTTGGATTAAAAACCACAGTAAGGAATGAAAAAGCTTAAAGTGGGCCAGAAAAATAAAATATTACACGTCATGGATCAATATGCAAAAGAAAACGGTGAAAATTCATTTAACTCTGGTAAAGGGCGATATATTAAGATGTTAGATAGATTTTATACCAGGTTCTAAATTAATTATCAAACTGGTTTCAAAAACTTCACGAAAACCAGATCAAAACAAAATGAGCCTATTAACTCTATGATATCTACCGAACAAAACAAATGTCGCAAGAGAAACCCCGGAATTCTTCATGACTTCAAATATAAACCCAGAATTTGTTGAGTGGTTCTACATGCTCATGAAGCAATTATATTTTAGGTTTGATGCCATATAGCCTGAAGCGAAACAGACGTTCATCAATTTGTTTGACTTATTTCTTGATTTAGACTTAACTGTATTTAGATCAAAATATGTAACGCCTGTTTCCTGTGTATCAGATCTGTAAAGTTAAACTTTAAAAGAATTTGTCGCCTTAAACCAAATCATAACATGCACTGCAGCTTGTGGAATTAACACTTTTTAATACATAACGACATACCGAAATATGTTTTCGGTAATTACAATTATGAGGTCGACATTATAACAACTTTTGACTTTGAACACATGCAATTTTTCTTTTTTTTTCCCTTTAGAAATTTTGCAGTGCTAGACCGTTTCATTTATCATATTCTGCCCTGAGAGACTCCAATCAACATTGTCCCGATATTACTTAGAACATTGCAAAGGGTAATAAAATATTGAATTAACTTGCACTGGAAACCAACGTGAAAGCAGAAGCAATAAAGCAACAATGGTGGCCATGCGATGACCAGGTTACAGTTGGATTGCACCTGACAAAAAGTGAGCAGCAGTGATTTACAAATAACGTTTAATGGTATAAAGAGATTAAAAAAGACCATTGCGTCGTGACAGAAAGTCGTAAAGAGAGAAACTTAATGCAACAGCTAAATCGGCTTTTTGTACCGTGAATGATTAAGCTGAACCAAAAAGGCTTTGACCACACGCCAAAAAGGCATTAAAGATTGTCCTTTCATGTTCCCTCTTTTTTTCTCTCGAAAATATTCTGTTTTTACAGAATCAATTGTTTAATGTTGTTTTACTCCCTGTGCCCCTAAATTTTCATGGTATGATTTTTTTTTGTGCGTGGGTGCTGGAGTGTAGTTTGCAATCTGTCTAATCCCTTTAGTATTTCAAGCTGTGCCTTTCATCTGTTGCATATTATGATTTCTGCAATATTGTTTTCAAATCTCAGTCATCGAAATATTTATGTAACAAGAGATTTTGGCGGTGTCTTCTTTTGTGTACATATTGAATTTTCTCACACTTCTCATTTTATTTTTTAATACTTTCTGTTCTTCGTTCTTAGTTCTTTTATTTCTCATTTTAATCTATATACTTTAATTATGAATCTTTATTAATCTCTCTCTCTCTCTCTCTCTCTCTCTCTCTCTCTCTCTCTCTCTCTCTCTCTCTCTCTCTCTCTCTCTCTCTCTTCTGTCTCTTTCACGCTTTTCGTTTCTGTCTTTTTCTCAATCTATTACTGTGTCTGTCTGTCTGTCTGTTTGTCTGTCTGTCTGTCTGTCTGTCTGTCTGTCTGTCTGTCTGTCTGTCTGTCTGTCTGTCTGTCTGTCTGTCTCTCTCTCTCTCTCTCTCTCTCTCTCTCTCTCTTTCTCTAGACACTATATCAGACCCTTAACTTTATGAATCAATTACCTTTAATCTTTATTCGCCAAATTTTGCTTTTATATACCTGTTACACTTAAATAACACATGTTCTTCAATGAGTCATTTTATGCAAGCTTAAACAAAAAGCACCTTGGAAAGAGGCGAGATGACATCCCGTGAGCAAATTTCTTCCTCTCATAGAACGGCAACTCGAGAAGCGCCAGCCTGGTGTGTTTTTCTTTGGGTAATGAGAATGTCGAAACAAAGTATTATTATGTGAAAGATAAATTTCTTACAAAGAGGATAAATTAAAAGCAATTTTAGACTAGTAATGCCAATTAAGGTGAAAGAAAAACAACAATGCTGGTTAAATAGAGAGAGAGAGAGAGAGAGAGAGAGAGAGAGAGAGAGAGAGAGAGAGAGAATTAGATGGATAGACAGATAGATAGATAGATAGATAGATGCAGATAGACAGAGAGAAAGATAAAGTTCTTTTTAGCGGTATTTATGGAGAAGTGAATAATGAGAAATGTTCCAGATTTTCTCATGCCATACACCAATATTCCATCGTATTCTCGTCTAACAATGAAAACGATATAAAATGATTCAGCTTACACCAAAATGGCCTAGCATAGCTAAAATAAAAAAACAAAACACACACACACACTCCATAGGATAAAAAAACAACAACCAAGACATCAAAATTAGGAGGAAGTTGAATTTAATTGCTGAACAATAAGAAGTAAAAACCCATTATAGAATGGCAGAATGGTTAATCAGTTTCTCGACTCGCCAGCTAATATCTTGGAGAAGCTTTCAGCAAGGCACCGCAGCGTCTGACTTGCTGCTTTATTATCCAATTACCGTCTTTTTCTGTGCGCTAGGCCCTGGTTTTCGATCTCTGTACACTGCTTTTGAAACAAGATAAAGATTAAAAAGGAAAGAAACGTGTTTCCTTATGCAAGCAGAAAACGACACAGATAAGAGGCAAGAGCAAGAAGGCAAGAGGGAAAAAAAAAGAGTCACTGTTTGCTCTGAGGGAAATGTAGTTATAGACTATTTTGTAGCTGGATTGAGATAGCCAGCAGAAAATCATAATGCAGCCCAAACATCCGAATTAGATCACAAATCAAGCACAAAATAATGTTCTAGGTCTTAAAAAACGATAAAGGCTTCGAAGAATCTTACTTTATTGAACTATTCTAACTAAAGATCATCAGTCTCACAGTTATTAAATTCTTTATATTTCCTAATATTGTGAAAATAAAATTGGAAATACATGAATTATAAAAATTCGGCAAAAGTTTGTTCATGCTTTGGCATAATTGGTCTGTGATTAGATTACCTGGGTAACAAAGTTAAATCAATTCAATAACTTTTTGTAGTCCATGTAATGATGTAAAACTGGACCCCATTAACATTATGTTTTATGGAAAATCCTAAACCCAGCCCTAGACCCCATCATTACCCGCATCCTAGTCCGGACTAAATATAGAGGTTTTAAATGTAAATAAACTGTCTTACCATCTTCATAGATTGTTCCTCAAAGTTTCGTTATTGTATCATTTATCAGACAAAAATTCCGTTTCAAGTAAAATACGTTTCTCTGGTTTTTAAAAACCGGAGACGTGGATGAAAATCTTGAATAAGGCATTTTTTCTGTTTTGGTTCGAAATATTGTGAACAGCCTTTGGATAATAGAAAATATATTTAGGTTTAAATGAAAATAAGTCAATTAGTTTAAAAAAAAATAAGGTGGAGTTATGGTCATAAAACAAGCGACAGTACAGTAAGGGAAAGAGAAAAAACTAACAAATGCAGAGGCCTTTTAAATTAATTCAAAGAGTAGAATAGGAAAAATATGAGAACGAGATAGATAGATAGATAGATAGATAGAGAGAGAGAGAGAGAGAGAGAGAGAGAGAGAGAGAGAGAGAGAGAGAGAGAGAGAGAGAGAGAGAGAGAGAGAGAGAGAGAGAGAGAGAGAGAGAGAGAGAGAGAGAGAGAGAGAGAGAGCGGAGGAAAGACGTTTAAAGAGGACTTAGAAGTGAATGAATACATACAAATCAACGAATACCTATGAGTGGAAAAACAAATTCACTTTCGATGGATGTTATTTTGTCTCTGTAAAAATAAAGCCAGAGTAAATTGTTGTCTAGAGAAGTCATCAGCCAGTGCTGTACATTTTTACCCTCTGAGGACCTAGTGGGACATAGTTATCTCACCGAGCGATTCTACTTGAGTTTTAATGCCAGACTGTTCTTCGTTTAAAGACTTACTCTAACAATCACGATTATTTCTGTTAACGAGCACGCAAAAGGCGTAACTTTATTAAGGAAAGCACATTACCCAAAAAGAAATCAATTTAAAGGGATTAGAATGTAACTTTATTTATCTTCTTGTTCAAGCTTATACAACAGATAGTCTCTTTTCTAAATGTTTGACTTGCTTTCAATCGAGGTACTAACATGCGTTTCTCGCCTTCACTATACTTTCTTTCTTATCGTCTCTCTTTTCATCTCTTCCTTTCTCACTCTTTAATTAAATACAGTGGAATCCATGCTAGTTTTAGATCAAAAGGCTCTGAAAAGTCAGTGTATTTCTGTGAGATGGCTTGTCTTGCTGTGGACCAATAATCATGCCCCAACACCATCAAAGCTACTAACGAACCTGGTTATTCTCGACCTTTTTTCTCACAAGCTGGGCCACATAGACGTTTGAAAGTATGGGATTCATGCACATCAGGAAAAGAATCATTCCCTGTGATTTTAAGACCAGTTAATGATACATTTGTAAATGTATGTCCTTTTTGCTTAATTTTTTAAAACCTTTATTTCGAGTTGGTCAATTTCTAATTTAAAATATACTGAAAATTTCAAAAACGATCAAACTTAAGGAGACGTTTATACATTTAACGAACAATGATAAAGTCATGCTAATTAATGAGAGCTTATTTGCTAATAGCTTTCCCAATAAATCAATATATTTGTATAAAACAAATCCTTCGCTCCTGACTCACCACTATCTTTACCTATGTATGTGAAAGTTTAATTATTTAAATTGCTCCTCTGTAGCTTTTGAAGTTCACCTCTAAAGCTGCCTTCAATTAATCACAGAAAACCGTTGAAAATTTCATTCTTCTGAACCGCTCGTGGCAACGAAGATCGATTGTCAACTGCGTTACTTTGAATAGCTGGTGGGAGACAATGATCATTTCGTCTTTACTCTCTTTCTTCTACATTCCCTCTGATTCTACTGATTCCCATTCATCACGGCTATTTTCTTTCGTTTACTTCCCTTGGCATAGAGCTTTATGAATAAGTTGCTTTACCTGGTTTCATACCCATCTGTATGACGGTATGTGTCTCTTTCGGTCTGTTTATCTGTCTTTATCTCCTGTCCATATGTTTATCAGCTCTGTCTCCCTACCTTACTCTCTCTCTCTCTCTCTCTCTCTCTCTCTCTCTCTCTCTCTCTCTCTCTCTCTTCTTTTTCTCTAGCTCTTTTGTAGTTTTGAATTTTTTCGTCTATTCCCTAACTTACTATTATTCCACGAACAATTATGATCTGTATCTATCTGCCTACTTTATATATGTCAACATACATTTAAACCCAAACTTGTAAATGCAGCGTCTCTTCATCTTATTGCTTTTCTCTTCAGCCTCTTTCTGATGAGGAACTGCCTGGAGGAAATTCTTCCTATTCGCATGGAAAGGTCAACTTGCTCGCAGTGTTGTTAGTTATGAAGGAAATAAAAAGTACCTTGGTTGTATTGAATAAACAAAATACTCCATTATGATATTTTTTATAAACAAACAATTACGGTATTTTTTTTTTGTTTGTTTGTTGTTTTTTTTTTTGCTTTTTAATCCCAGTCATGTATTAATTTTACGTGAGAATGAAATGTTGAAAATTCTCTTATAAAAAAAGAAACTTTAAGTTTCACAGATGAACCTGTTACAGTCGCAATTTTAAACATTTTTACCATTATATGAAGGTAACTACACAATAGAAAAAGGGTTGCAATTAAATAGTTCTTAAACTAGTTGCACATCACCTCTTGAGCTCTTTCCAAGCCCAGCCGAGTTTGTCATGTAAATACGATTGTAGTTGGATTGAAATAATTATATCCATCAGATCTGCCACTAGAAAGTTTCTTAGTTTAGTGAAACAGTGCCACATATCTATCAAGACTGTTATTAAGAAGAGTTGACAAAGATTGTGAGATTTCTACTCGCACTGTTATCAAGAAAAAGATTCACAGGAAATAAAGCAATTGTTATTTCATTGCTATCGTGAAGAAAACATCTTGAAGAAGAAAAGTTGAAATTGTTAAATGATGCAGTATCAAGTTGCAGTAACTGTTATTATAATATGGCAAAGAAGTCGTCCATTAAAAACTGCTTTTATATTTAAAAAAATGTTTAACATGAAACAGAAAGCAATTTTCTATAAAGATGGAGTGGTGTCGAATGACACAATAATCAGTAATTGTCCCTATGGATTGCTGCCAAACTTGAAACCTGAAACGCTGAAGACACTTGCGTAAATTATTATGGCCTGTGTAGCGCCTGATGCATTATCCAAAATTAAGACTCTCTTTCCCATTTTAAAATGAGCCTGTCAAAGAAATATTCTCTCGCCTTTCCCTGCAGAATATTAAGAAGTTATGCCGCCCAGGGAATTCGAGAACTATGTGGGCGTTTTCTTCTTTCATGTGTTTTTTTTTTTTTTTAACCAGTGAAGTGTTTCACTTATGATTTGCATTGTTTAAATCAAAAGACATAGATCTGGTGCCTCTACTATTGTTATGTCATCTTCAAGTTGTACTCTATCTTTCTTCTTCTTACTGATTCGGTGCCGGATAGGATGGTGATGATGAAACCGCCTTTAAAAGACTGAGGAGGAGAAAAAGAATACAGTACAATCTGTTTAAAATTCTGGCATCGTTACAGGAAAGCTTTCAACCTTGCTAATACCGTCGCAGACTGAAGAGTCTTAATATAATAAATATAAATTGGACTATAAAATGTGTTTATTCCGTGAACCTTCCCATTGAGGGTTTGAAAATTCAATTTCTTGAAACTGTAGACGTTATTCCTAAGTCTTAAGGAGGTCAAGTTACTTTATCAAATCATCGCTATAAATAAACCGGTGCTTGCTCTATGTTTGAATGGAATAATATTAAATACAGCATCAATCTTACTCAGTATATTAATCGAGATTATAAAGATCTACATTGATTTTCACATTTGTTGAGGGTCCAATTAATTATGATCAGAGATAGTTATTTTTTTTTATGTAAAAACAGATAGCGATTAAACATCTTTCTACCAACGTCCTGTTAATGCATGTGGTGCAAGACTGGTGCGTAGCAAGTGAATATATATCTACGTGTATATATAGATTTGTCTTGTTTTTCAGTACTTTTTTGGTAACAAATATAACAAAATCAGGACATAGAAATAGCCTTGGATTTTAGCTTTATCAAAACTATCAAAGTAATTATGGAAACCACTTGAATTTTCAACCACAATTCATATTTATATCAATCTACCCCCCAAAAATATTAGCACATTTTTTTGCGTAAAATGATACTCAGAACTTAGAAAAGCAGCTCATAAAAAAGAGAAAGCTTAACTTTTCCCTAAGTGTTATGCTACATTTACAAAAGAGATTCCAATTAAAAGGATTAAAACCTGCCTGAAAATCCTAAATCAATCCTCATTGAATAAAGGAAATCATTTTACAAGCCTTTCAATGCTATCTCTTGAGGTTTCCAACGAAGCATCATGGCGGTACAAGAACAACGATTAAAAATAATAGACCTCGTGATTATATCTCTCTATGATCACAGTTATTATTGGAAGGAACATCTGGGCCTGGCATATTTCTAATTGAAAAATGATTTTATTCATA
The DNA here is from genome assembly GCA_033675545.1 of Elysia crispata. NCBI lineage: Eukaryota > Metazoa > Mollusca > Gastropoda > Plakobranchidae > Elysia > Elysia crispata. The sequence goes on along the minus strand of JAWDGP010002150.1, from coordinate 295,700 downwards.
ACCAAACCCGCAGACATCTTTAAATTCAAAATCAATATATTTATTGTTCTTTTCGCAAACATCACATTTTTATACGCTGCTGTTTAAAAAAAGCAGTAAAAACCAGAGCCCACAATCCATGAACACATGCTGTTGAATTCGTTACCTAGGATAAACGACATGATCGTCGGAAAGAGTGTCGCAAAGATTAAAACACTGACGACGCTCTAGGCCTTTCACAAAGTTTTCCTTAACCAAGAAACGGTAAGTCACCCTCCAAATACATCAGTTCTCCCATGCACTCATTTGGACCAAGAGACAGTCATTGCGAGTAAAATATCCTATCTTCACTTAAGTACTCGTCTTAAGCTTGTAAGTTTGTTTAACCAGAAACTACACGGTCGTATTTTCTTTCCGCAACATTTCAAAATATGGGAAGTGGGATTTCTTGATTAGTCTCCATAGTGCATCACCTAATTTAGAAAATAGCTATTAAAAGCTTCTTTAATTCTCAGAAAGGTGGAAAAAATTAGTAGAAAAGGTTTAGGTGTAACTGTTAGGACATTAAATATACTCTTTCCCTATTTATTCGATGTACATAAATCGAATGGAGTAATGTTAAAGCATGTAATGTTTCCTTTATCGTTGCGTCACCTGTTCATTATCAGCATTTTGAAAATAACTGCCAAAACCTGTTTCAAACATAAATGCTCTTGCACAGGTAGAGACTAATTGCAATCCAAATTTATTAAATATCTTGCAAGGTAAAAAAAAAAATATTTATTTTGATTTGAAAAAATATCGATAATCCCTATGGCTTAGGAATAACGAGTTGATTCTTTAAAAAAAAAGTACAGGATGAAAATGAAACAGGGGGTTGCAGGTCAACCACAATCCATGACGTAGGTACCAATCTATGTAAAAGACATCGATATCTGTTTTTTTTTCTTTCAAAGAGAGCAAAAGACGGAGCAGCATAGGTCATTTACCTTTTCCATCACTCAGCTCTTTGCCCACCTCCAAGAAAAGGGGGAGGGAGGGGGGTGCTGTTGTTCTATTTTCTCCTTTATAATTCCTACGCAATTTTCTATTTTTCGCTTCAACCACAAACATCTTCGCTCCTTCTCCACTTCCTGTTCTTCGGAATGACATTGTATCCTGAAGCAGCAGATTGGAGAACATTTAGATGTTCTTAAAGTAGTACTAAACTATTCAACATCCCCTTTCTCTTTCTAAGTCATTTGCGGCGGATGTAATTAAAGTGACAGATAATGGTTCAGCTGCAAAAGTTGGTGTTTGATTTTCACTGATAATTCAAGTTGATCGAGCGAGAAAAGTACAAAGCTTTTCTTAGAGAATACGAATTAAAAACTCAGGTCTTTTTTTTTATAGCTTCTCTATTTTTTTCAATAGTTCTGAAACAGAAACGATAACGATGTTTTGTTATGCTCTTTAATTTACCGATCAATATCAGTTTAACTTTTTTGAAAGAAGCTTTTTCTAACTTAATTCATGTAGACGTAAATTGCGCAGTGAGAAAGCAAGCGCTTCCGGATTCAAGAAACATATATATATATATATATATATATATATATATATATATATATATATATATATATATATATATATATATATATATATATATATATATATATATATATATATACACATATAATCCACCAATCGTTCCAAACAATGTGCTTTAACAATGAAACTAATGAATGTTAATCGGAACTGACAGTTTCCTGTTCCAATTTACGTATACGTTCCAACTTCTCTTATGTGAGTATCCAATATCTCGAGTGTTAAGCTGGTTCCGCAAATAACGGCGAATGCTGAATAACAGGTTCTAATAAATGTCCAATTACTACCTCAAGCCTTAACCGCGATTTAGCTAGCTAGGTAGCGTTTCCAGTATAAACAAACCTGTGAAGGCTTGTGAAGATAATTCCTGTACTGGGGCACCTTGCTCTGGACAGCAGGTTTTTATCATTGCGAACATCTCAGCTCAAGACCAGACCCATGTATACATTTTGCTAGGCTCTGTAACGTAGGTTATCTTTTTTCGTTACATCGCCTACAGACCGGATGTTTAAGCCCTTTAGACAGGGCACCTTTAGACCAGAGGGGCACCTGATGGTTCAGTCGACAGAACTTTGAATTATTAAATCGGGATTCGAACCATGGCTAAATTTTCTGATATGACCAGCCCTGTACTTTGATTGGCAAGAGGCCAACTTCTCGGGATAAAATTATGCGAGTCGAAGAACAGAGAATTTTAAATCAACCTGAGATATTCACTTCTCCTAGAGGCATTTAGGAAGCTGTTCACTTGCAGAGTGTCTGCAACAGAATGATTTGAACAATGGTAGTAAACATTAATATTTTAGCATATATCTACACATTAATATACTTTAAGCTAAGCGTTGAAGAATAAACTACTGATTATAAACATGAACCGACAATCTGTTTAAATCAGATTACATTTATTTACACGTCAAATTATTCATATTGTACTTCAATAGTTCAATATATTTTCATTCTAAGACTTATATAGGTTAGTGAATTTTTTAAAGTAAGATTTTAGAGAAATAAAGAAAGACTGAAAAATAATACCTCAAGCATACGGACAGCGTTTCCATAATAATTACTTTAAATGTTTTGAAGCTCTACTGTGATACTTATGCTGTGAAAATGCGTCCATCTTGTATCAAGGTAGAGCCTTCCAACTTAATTTTGCTGCCTTTTCAATAAAACGCTTTCATTCCATTAAAACTCATAAAAATCAATTACAAAGTTCTTGCGGTTTATTAATGCCAATTTCACAGGGTCAAAGGTATTTATATGTTTGTTCCATATAATGAGCCTTAACAAATTATAACACTTTCTCTTAACACTGATAGGAGACAACACTGCAAGTCGTTGCAAAGAATAAGAGATAAAGGTTATCTCGATTGAAGACAGTTTTCAAATCGATTTATTGAAAACTGTGAAGGATCGAGGCGAGGTGAGAGCGGACTGGTGGCTTTCTATATGTCTTGTTATTGTTACAGCCACCGGACGCCACAGAACAGGAATCAGATACAGAATATCAGACTTTTAACACATTTTACACCAAAACACCTCGCTCGACTAATGTCTGGCTTTTTGTACACTGGAAATTTTCAAGACGATTTGTTGAAACAGGTAGAGCTAAATCTGCGACGCTCCCACAAACTCAAGATTATTATCAGCAAATTAAACAAATTGTGCGGGCAAAATTCAGATTTCTTAACCGAGAGTTAGAAATAACTTTTTTTTATCCAATTCCAAATAACTATGAGATCGGCAAGATGATAATGATTCAGGAAGGCAGAAAAAGAAAGACAAAGAACTAACGAAAGATGATAATGATTCTCAGGTTGATTTTTTTTTTCAATACAGCTGAGATTCAGAGCAGTTTCCAAAAGATAAGCTCTGGTCACATATGACTAGACGTTATTCTTTGTTTGTTTGAAACAGATCATGCATGCCCACGAAATCAGTAACTTCAATATATTAGAGGCATCTTTACTAACCCTAAGTTGGTTTGCAGTTAACAACGTTGTTTTGCTCGGCCTGAATTCGCTTTTTTATGCAAACATGAAAGACGTTGAGGGCAACACAGAAGACACATAAACAGGGAAAAATTGGTTGATATTCTACAGAAAACATGGCAGCGACTGAGAGAAAAAAAAAGAGAGAGAGAGAAAGAGAGAGAGAGAGAGAGGGAGAGAGAGAGAGAGAGAGAGAGAGAGAGAGAGAGAGAGAGAGAGAGAGAGAGAGGCAGACAGACAGAGAGAGAGAGAGAGAGAGAGAGAGAGAGAGAGAGAGAGAGAGAGAGAGAGACAGACAGACAGACAGACAGACAGACAGACACAGAGAGAGACAGACAGACAAAGAAGAGACAGAAGCGCAAAGAAACAGACATAAATAAGGATTGAATGACTTCAAAAAGATAGATCGAAAAAAGGGAGTGAGTGCGAGAGAGAGAGCGAGAGAGAAAGAGAGAGAGAGAGAGAGAGAGAGAGAGAGAGAGAGAGAGAGAGAGAGAGAGAGAGAGAGAGAGAGAGAGAGAGAGAGAGAGAGAGAGAGAGAGAGAGAGAGAGAGAGAGAGAGAGAGAGAGAGAGAGAGAGAGAGAGAGAGAGCAATATGTGGACCAAATTTCTTCAACAGATCGATATAAGACAGCGCAAAACAATAATTACTCAGCGGTGCAGTTAAGTCCACCATTAGCGGTTTCAGGATCAAAGAGCTGCAGTTAAGTAAGCAAAGTTCAGTGAGAGTTGTGAGCCTTTAATATCTGACAAATGAAATGTAGCATCAAAGTGAAGTGTATTTTAGGACAGGTTTGTTTAACTTATTGACCCTTCAGATGTTGCAATGGGAATGATCGCCAGGGACTGATTCCTCTCTAACCTTAGCCTCTGATATCCGCAGTGAAAGGAAAGAAAAATAAAGAAAGCTTCTAAAGGACGAATCTACGGCACTGGCAGTTTGTAACAGCTATTTCAATATTGATCGAAGTTCCTTCATCGAAACTTAATTAAGATAAAATTATTTGAAATGGAAAATAACATCAAACCCTGAGGGAAAAAAATAAAAAAAAAAAAAATAAAAAAGGAACAAAAGCGCATAAACAGGCACAGACGTAAACGTAAAACAGTTTACAACTAGAGAATCTGACAAACGTGTGTTGAAGTAAAAATTATCTTACACGATTTTTCTTATTCTAATTATTTTTCTTTCTGTTTTTCTCATTACTACTATACTCCTCCTCCTCCTACTACTCCTCCTCCTCCTCCTCCTCCTCCTCCTACTACTACTACTACTACTACTACTGCTACTACTGCAACTACTACTACTACTATTAATACTACTACTACTACTACTACTACTACTACTATAACTACTACTACTACTACTACTACTACTACTACTACTACTACTACTACTACTACTACTACTACTACTACTACTACTACTACTACTACTACTACTACTACTACTACTACTACTACTACTACTACTACTGCTACTACTACTACTACTACTACTACTACTACTACTACTACTACTACTACTACTACTACTACTACTACTACCACTACTACTACTACTGCTGCTACTGCTGCTACAAATACTACTTCTACTACCACTGCTACTACTACTACTACTACTACTACTACTACTACTACTACTACTACTACTACTACTACTACTACTACTACTACTACTACTACTACTACTACTAATAATAATAATAATAATAATAATAATAATAATAATAATAATAATAATAATAATAATAATAATAATAATAATAATAAAACTGCAAATCCAACTGTGGGAGAATTTGCGTCGCATACGACAGATAGGTCTAGAATGAAAGAGTGCGTGATTGTCTCTACCTCCCTTAGATCTGATTCTCCCAATTATCTGATATTCCCTCATAAATTTTCAAAGACTGATTAATGATAGTCAAGTCCTAGCTCGGATAAGTAAGTTTCAAATCACAAGATTACTCGATTAATCGAATTTAAATACGTTTAAGTTCTTACAATCAGGTATCTGTCTGTCAGGGTTCCTAAATTTTGGACTTGATATTTTTTTTCAGAGTCATGAAACGAAATTCCAGGCTTTTCATATTTTTTTAAACTACTAAAATTTACGCCCATTCTGATAATTTTTTTTGGTTCATGCAGAGAGCTTGAGGCACTGTAGTAACAAAAAACAAATAGAAAAGAGAACTAAAGGACTAGAGTTCGAGAGTGACACTCTGAGCCCTAAATGTCAGAGGTTAACGAGTTCACTTCCTACAGCATAATTGAAAGCTTTATTTTATCTTTTCAACATAAATCGAAGTGCAAAAATCGAGACAGGATAACCTTAAACATAAAGAAACTGAAATTAAATTACAAAAATAAAAGTTAAAAAAGATTTTTTAAAAATTGATTAATAACGCAAATAAAAAAATAACACCTTTCACTGATCATTACATTAATAAATTGCCTCTGTCCGATGCCTTCTTGTCTTACGCCCCTAGCTTCTAATTCGATTGTTCCAACCAGCAGCTAGATTCCTGTTTATCTTTATTATGAACCAAGGAGGATTATATTGACAACTTTTTTGAAGATAAACTAGATATCTCCAAACGAGCTAACTTTTGAACAATTGTTCCAAAAGTTGTCAAATATTCAATAAAGTTTCGAATGTAAAAAAAAGAAAGATTTTGATACTTTTTAAATTCACCTCATCTTTACTGCATTATAAAAATTAGAGACGCGGAAAAAGCAATAAAAATTATAAAAGAGGGTACATGAGAGAGTAACTGAACGGAGATAAGGCACACAGATAGATAGATGGAGAGAGAGAGAGAGAGAGAGAGAGAGAGAGAGAGAGAGAGAGAGAGAGAGAGAGAGAGAGAGTGAGAGAGAGACGGGTGAGAATGACAGATGGACACATAAACAAAGAAACAATTAGAGGAAGAGACAGATTGAGACAATGACAAGAAAAAAGAAATATTGGAAAGGAAACCGTTGAGAAGGAACAGAAGGATCATATCAAGACAGAAAGATACAGAGGTAGAGTAAAAGATGGAAGGCAGAAAAAGAAAGAAAAAGAACTAACGAGAGATTGGATGAGAAAGAGGAAAGAAAGACAGACAATGAGGAAGACAGAGAAATAGGCAAACACACAGACATGGAGGCATGCAAGGACAGATAAGGAGAGATAGAGAGTGATAGAGAGTGAGAGAGAAAAAGAGAGATGGAGAGTGAGTGAGAGAGATAGAGAGAGATAGAGAGTGAGTGAGAGAGAGAAGAGAGAGAGACATAGAGAGTGAGTGAGAGAGAGATAGAGAGAGATAGAGAGTGAGTGAGAGAGAGAAGAGAGAGAGACATAGAGAGTGAGTGAGAGAGATAGAGAGAGAGAGAGAGAGAGAGAGAGAGAGAGAGAGAGAGAGAGAGAGAGAGAGAAAGTTTTTCAGGACGTCCAAGCCATCAATCTTGCTGCCACTACTGGATTGACGACATTGAAAAAACAGCGGGTATCGTTTACCGGTTTCCTTGACAACGCTCTCGCCAATACTAGTCTTATTACACACGGAGCTAGGAACGCTTCGCTAGAGACTCGGACAATTTAAACACGAAAAAGATCTTTATGTGTTTAAAGGACTTCCGCTGCCATTTTTCATTCAAGTGCGTACACTAAAAAATCTTGCAATGATATCAATCTGTCCGCTGCGGTCTTCGTTGTCCTCCATCATAATGATAGTCGGTCATGAAGCAGCAGTCAAATTAAAACATTTTCTTTTGGACAGCGGTTGTTCTTTTTGAGGAAACGTTATAGTCCATTATAATATGAACAAAAAAAATTAAGACTAATCGTCTTTGATCAGAAAATGAAGAGAAACTAATATATTACAAGGCACGTCAAGATGACCCCATTAGTATTGCTGGCCAAGCAGCTTTCGAGTGTGAGATAGACGAGCTACAGACTCTTGAGGAGATAAAGACAGCACGCAAGTTGTGATACATAGAAAACCAAAATATAGCAAAAACATCTGCTGTTATACTTTTGCGGCGCTATATTACACATTTGGAAGATGAAAAAATAAAAAAAAAGTTCATATTGAATAAGTCTCTATTTGTAAAAGTATGAACAGATTTGCTCTATGTTGGATTGAAGAAATCCAAGAAATTGTATGCCACTCGAATAATATAGTCACGCCGTAGGTTTGACTGAAAGAAACGTTTCAAAACTAGTACATTCAGTTTGTAATTGTTTCAAGCCCTCTCAATATTCGCTAACTATCATAGATGGAAACCCCGCGTGATCGTGGCTGTCACATAAACAGTTTATATTTTTAGCACTTCTCCATTTGTTTTTTTCGAAGGATTATAATGTAGATAAGATTTCATCATCTTTGGCAAGAGGACAGTCTTTGTTAATATTAGCAAAATCCTACTGCCAATAAATTTTAGCCTATATTAACAGTATTTGTTGTAATCACAATACAATCATATCTAAGGAATTTAGAATAAATAACAAACTACAGACATTGCCCTCAAAAAGTTTTATCGTCCGTGTAATAGCTCTCTGCGTGTCCATGCGAATAGCTGATGGCTATAATTGCTCGATATAGCTTTTCAATTTTTCACCTACAGCAGTGGCTAAAACGAACCTGCTATTTCGTTCTACAAATTAATGTTATTGAACATGCACATCCGTGCAGACTAAGTGTTGAGATCAGTCTCTGCGTGACTCGAGCACGACTGTGAGTTCTGTATGTAGTACCGATCCCCAGGTCAGGGGATTCTTATCCAAACAAACTAACTCGTTAACAGCTTCCATCTAGAGCACATGCACACACACCAAGCGCCAGATTTACAGGCAAGCAAATATCAGATAACCACCCGAGTCACTGGAAGAAGCTACCAAGCCTGATGGTATAAGACAACGCTACGTTTGCCATTACAAAGTATAAAATTGCATGGAAAATTAAATCCTTCGTTTGTCCTAGAGTTGGAAAACTGCATTTTAAATTATTAAATACTATGTTACGTTTTGGTTATATTTCGTTTTATCTTCCTTTTATCATATGTCATGAAAGAAATACAAAGATGGAAATATTCTGAGAGCAGAAATCATACGAAGAACAATACGCACCAGAACGTACCAGTTTCAATTTTGACAGGCATGCATTATGCAATAATCTTTACACCCGTCATCATAATTTTCTATTATTTTTTTTTAGCTACGAAAAGAACGGGTAATTGAATCTGCCTGCAGCATCTGTTAATAGCTTTAAACTTCCGCTGTCTGTAGACTTGTTGGGAAACATCTCGCTTTACTTCCCTTGCCTGGTGGAAACTGTTTAAAATAATTAGACCAATAGCCATTTTATTTCGTACGGGCTGTATCGAGTGATCGAGAATTTTTAACCCGTTTACCCTGACTGATCTCTGTAAACATTTTAAATAGATGTAAGCTCTGATCTACTGGCAGCTTCACCTTTCCTGGTGGTCTATGTTCTCCTGTCGTGCCAGTCGGCAGTCCTGTCACATCCACTTCACACCTAGGCTGCTGGGACTTTCAGTGTAACTATCTATTCTTCCACCCACAGCTAAAAGTAACTCAAGGGAGACTAAATCGAGAAGCTGAGCTGAAATCAGATTGTAGTACAGACTTAATCTGACAAGTTCCTCGCTGATGTAACAATCAAATCTAACTCGGCAGAGCTTACGGAAATTCTATTGAGAAATGAATAATGCGTCAACTTGTGGTTAAAAAATATAGAAAATATATTATATGCAAATATGTTCAAATTAGTGAAATCTTGCCAACCTCATTCCAATATTAAAGCCCCCCACCCCCCACCCCCTCCAAAAAAATAAGAAAAAAAAAATAATTTCAATTCCCCTCACCAATGGTTATACAATGTTAATCCCCCCCCCCTCTTTTTTTCTTCCATTTTCATTTTAAACAACAAAAAAATCTATGAGAAACGAGAGGAAAAAAAACCCTCAATAATTCGCAGGTCGCGGTGCACGAAAAGAACTTAGCTGTGAAGTTCACGCACAATTTCCAATGAACCGAAGAAAATCGATGAAAGGGGAGTCAACAGCAGTAATCCTTCGATTTGATCGATATTCCCTGCTGATCCCTGCCCCAAATAAGAGAGCCGCATATGTAATAATTGATCGTGTGAAAGAGGACTGGTAAAACATCACCGTACATAACGATAAGATATTCATTTACTAAAGAGAAATAGTTTAATTCACATCCAAAAGAGCAGAATAATGTAATATCGCCAGACTTTTGAAAATCAATCTCCGAGATGAGGACAATGCTGGAGTTGGGATAAAGTCTAAATCTATTTCTTTCCGTTTATAGACTCACTGAATGGAGAAACTAGGCTTAAACTAAATTGCTGTATGAACATTTTAGATATATTGATGTTAATTATTAAGCGGAGAGGAACAAACACATTTAAAAAACCCAACATTCTAATCAAGAAGTATTAAAATATTTTTTGACAAAGATTATCGTGGCTCACATCAATCAGATCTAAATTACGTGTCAGATAAAAATACAGCAGCGAAGAAGTGAGCCGTAAGGGCACTGTAATGTACAAATTAATAAAGCTCTATCGCACACTAAGCTCTTCATTAGCCATTCAATGCTGTCATACTTTGAGATTGCAGAGGCAACCGGTTTGCTTTAAAGAGTATTACAACTATTAAATTTTCTCTTCCCCGCTCTTCTCTATATAAAAATTTGACACGAAATGTTTTTCTTTTAAGTTCAAATCAAAAGACTCAAAATACCAATGAGATGATTGTATAAAATGAACTTATAGATATTATACATTTGCCACTTGTGCTTATGATGGATTTTAATTCTAATACATAAACAGTCTCTTTTGCCTTTTCTGTTCAGTAAATCCTTACATTCATAATAAAGTCAACAAATAACAATGTCTGGCGCCGTTTTTTTTCTCTTCCAGTTTTCTTGTTTACCAGTCAATTTCTTGGCAAGAATTGTAATATAAATTTTATTTCAATATTTTTGTTCTTTTCACAAAAGTGACAACATCTTTCGCCCTGAAACCCCGCTCCCTCATGCTATTACACTGTCATCATTTAAGTGCATCAAACCTCTCTCTAAGTGATGGCATAATATGTGGACACTCTCGAATGTTTTTCTTTATAGGAAGAAAAAGGTCAAGATCATTAATGAGTTTTATCCGAAATAATAAAAATTGAATCATTATAGAAGAAAATATTGAGAATTTTTAAAAACATTCAGATTCAATAGATGTGTCAAGGTTAAAGAGGTAAATAATGGCTTTGAAAACTTTCCTCCACCGTAATTCACTTGGAAATGAAGCGTAATTTTCATCTCATTTTTTTCCAAGTTGGATGATAATAACATCCATATTTCTTTGAGGCTCATCTTGTCTCTCATTTGTCTGATTCCAATCTTATTTTTAATCCCCCTTTCTCACATTCACTCTTTTTCTTGCTGTCTTCTTTTCTGTTTTTGTTCTCCACATATTTCCTTAGTTATTCTATGCTTTTAATTTTTTGTTCTCATATCAGCAATATGATTTTCTGTATTATTTATGTTGTCTTCTCTGCACCAATGAAATGTTAACCAGATGAAGTCTATTTACACCTTAAAAAAGAGTTTAAAAACCGAAAATGATTTTGGTTATGGGCAAAACTTTGAATCTGATGGGAAAATAAATTTGAATATATGAAAAGGTGAATAAAGAAAAAAAGACCGAAACATTCAAACGAGAAATTTAAAGGAGGTAAACGTAATCTGCTAACACCATTTGATCGAAATGAGGGCGATGGTTCAGTGCTATTATCTGGTAAAATGGGTTTTCGCTCTGATGGATTTTCTTTTTCATGTTAACCCAGTGTGGATAAATGTAAATGTCCTATGGCATAATAAGAAAATTGTTCCACTCTGGTTTTGTTTGGACTACTGAAAAAGGTCTATCCCATTGCTGTGAAAATATTTTTCGACCATATGGGCCTAAAATTTTATACAAGAAAAAATGAGCATAAAAAATTCCAAACGACGCAGCCATCCAAAAATGAAATAACTAGATCTACCCTAGAAGGGGTAGACTGATTTAAAAACATGAGGCTTTGTAAAATTGAGGTGTTGTTATAAAATGCTGGACAAACAGGAACTAAACGATTTAATAATTATTTTTTTATTTCTACAGCTAAACACATTTTCAATTCGCACAGTAATTTTTCAATGTGAACCTGCAAACATTTTAGGTTCTTGGATTGTATTTCTGTATGTAGAACTATCTTTTACGATTGAGGTCACGCTTAAGGTTGGACTAGAATTTCTGCCCTATTAGATTGTTATAAATAAATCTAACCTTTGTTGTTTTTTTTTAAACCGCTAAAAGTTTTGCGATTCCACAATAATGATAACTGTTTATCTCAAACGATGAAATCACTATAAAGTTGTCAGAATGCAATAATTATTGTTGTTGTTTTTTGCTGGTTTTTTTTTTTTTGCAGGAGGCCTTCCAATAGCTGTGATGATGGTTCTCCTATGTTCAGGACCTTAGTACTAGATGTTAAATGAAGTTGAACTAACGATTTAGGTGTTATATAACAACACTTGGCATTCCTTTTAAATAAAAAAGAAGTATTGAAACATCTTAAATTGGCTTAAACATCGTAAAGATTGCATTATTAATAAATTATTCATTTATTGAGTACGACATTATTCTATTCACTATTCAAACCTCAATCCCAAGGAAAATCACTAAGAAATGACGTATTTAGATGAGCTCTAATACTGCAGCAGTGGAAGCCAGGTAATTGTCTCACTATTCCAAAGGTGAAAGCACTCTCAAGACCTACATTATTTAGGCTTACATCACAATATAGTTTACTCAGGATTTTTTTTCTTACACACAATTTAAAAGAGCACTATTTTTGTATGATACCAGATAATATGGAAAACTCATTTTGTTCGGGTGTTGGTTCTGTAATAAAGAAAAGATAAATACAAACTTATCCAAAAATATACCCTCAATTTTTGGTACGAAATTATTTTACGAGACAGAACATTACGAGTTTCGGAAAACCATTATGTACTTTTTCCAATCTACATGAAGCTCCCTCTAAATGTTCATTTTCAAGGCTGTGTGAGGTAAGAACAAAAAGTGCAGAGAGGTGCACTGCCTTGCGGGAATTCATTGCTAACCATTTATTCGTACCTAAATGATAATGAGCGAACAAACTAATGAATAGATTGGGAATAAGCTAACTACTCTGAAAAGTCCTGTTGCATGTTAAAATAATCGTAATCTTTACATGCCCCGTTTAAACAGGTTCGATCATGGACATCTGTTTCATTTATTATATCATTCGCTTTTTGGCATGACTTTCGTTCACAAATCTTTGCCTTCTTTCGTTTCAATTTGGACTTTGGAATAGCCCAAACAGGCTACCTCACATGCATTCAATATTTTGAGTCCTTTGATGTAATAAATTGCTAAAGATTAATGTAACTTTATCATGCAATAAAGAGCTTTCAGTTTACTCCTCTGTACCTGTTAATGTTACCATGAGGAAGCTGTCCCGCATCGATTTCCGTTGATTTACAGCAAGCGGTCGTGAGCACAAGTTTAAAATAATGGCGTTAGAGAACCTAGGCTGCCAATGTCTAGATTAAATGAATAATTTATATAAATTTACAACACTTGAGTTTTTTTCCAAGTCACGAGCGCGTGAAGGATTGCTCATCAGGAGCTTTTCACTGTGTGTTGAAACAGTAAAGAGTCCTGGCACAGGGAAAACGGAATGGGAGGTGTGTGTGTGTGTGTGTGGAAGGGGGAGGGGAAGGAGGTGAGTCCCTGGTTTATGTATTACTAAAGACATCTTGTGGATTGTTTACTGCTTTTTTCGAGGCAAAGCATCTTAACATCATAAGGCAAATCACTTGCATAAGTTGAAATGAGCTCAAGCAACAAATTTTGATTTCCTTTTTTGGTTTTCCAAAAATAAGCCAATCATTCAATTTATATACAAACTAAAATATGAGAGTTTGCTTATCAAAAGTACCTGATTTAAATAATGTTTTTTACTTAGCAACTTTTTGGTTTTATCTGCGATTTGTTTTTATAATTCATATGGCTTCAACGATTAAGACTACTTCATGTCATTTTAATATATATATATATATAAAGAGAGAGAGAGAGAGAGAGAGAGAGAGAGAGAGAGAGAGAGAGAGAGAGAGAGAGAGAGAGAGAGAGAGAGAGAGAGAGAGAGAGAGAGAGAGAGCCTTTATTGGTGATGGCTTGGCTCTGTGCTTACATCTATCTGATGATCGGAGCTTTATCTGTATCTAACTGAATATTGATTTGACACACCTTCTTTTTCATTGCGGATTGTTAATACTTTCAACAATCATTTTGCCGCAGGTGCTGTTTATATTTTGTGTTGCAATCCTCATCATTTTCCATGGCCGTTGTTCTTATGTTTTCAATATTTATACAACTGTTTCTGCCTACATCAAATGCTTATGCAGATAGTTCCTAACGTTAGTATTCACTCAGCAGTCCCTGCAGCTGGCTGCTATAGTTTCCAATCTATTTGTTCCTATCGGTTCTGCTGTAGCAGGCATGTATATAATTCCGTGTCATAAATATTAATGATTACTTTCGAATATAGAGCAATAAATGATTGCACAGATCTCGTGCTAACCCAGTTGCAATGAGATACTTCAGATCGAAAACTAGCGCACCATAGTCTGTTCGTATTCGCTCACTTTCTCGAGGTTTAAGTTTGAAACAATGGAATTAAATCATATTGAGAATAATATCATGCATCAAGGAAATGTCAGCAATGATAAAAAAAATCAAATGAGAAATAACAAGTTATCAGGCGATCTCGGATTGACGTCTTCGGAAAGCAGAGAGAACACGCATCAATAATTAGAGATTGGACGAAAAACAATATTGAATGTTTCTTCGAGTGAAGGTTAAGAGTAAAGAAGCGAAGTTGTGGCAAATGACGGAGAATGGAGGAATAAAAAGTAACTGATGAAAATAATTAACTGAGACACGGAGGAGAATAGGTAAATAGAAAATAAGAAGAAGGGATGGTGGAGACAATCAGAAATAGATTTGTTTAAAATGAAAAAAAAATAATATCGACCGAAAGTGAGACAACTATAGAATATGTTTTGTGAATAATAATAAAGGGAAATGAAACAGGAAAAAAACCCCCATAAAACAAGAATCTTAACACTTTCTGTCTTTAACAAAAAACCTACACAATTTTTCAAAAGTACACAGATGTTCTTCCCAATTATGTTGGTGAAATCTAAAGACGATTTACGTAAAAACAAAGACAATAATGAGATTTTTTCATTTAACTCCCTTCAAGCAAAGATTGACTTCCAACTTTGTATAAATTTAACTTTGTAATCTCTTGATCATTCTTTACATTACGTGCAATGAAACGTGAGGTATTGTTCACTTGTTTTTTTTTTTAGAAAGGATTCCGTTTGAAAAAAAAAAAAAAAAAAAAAACCCCGAAGCATCTGACTGTAATTATACCGATCTTTTTTGTTTGTCATCCTTTTGCAAACCAACATCTCTGGTTTCTGTGTCTCTAGAAATGTTGGTGGCATTTGAAAAGCCCTGCGGTATTTCCTGGTGGTGTAATCAGAGCCCGAGCAGCTTGAATAACCCGCGCCCTAATTAGGCTGGTGTTGTCAAACTGTGAAGGCTGGTGCAGCGCCGACAACAGCCCAGATCCGTCCAGCCTACCGACAGGGGAATTAACTCCTCTGATCAGTCTGGCTGTTCCACTTGTTCTTGTTTTCTGTAGCTTTCAAGCAGACTAAAGAAGGAAAAAAAAAAAAAAAAATAACATCAATCATATGAAAAAACAACAACAACAAACAGACAAACCGAACCGAAGGTAAAATTCCCTCTCATCATCATCATCACCAGCAGCAGCAGCAGCATCCTCATCTTCTTCTTCTTCTTCTTCTTCTTCTTCTTCTTCTTCTTCTTCTTCTTCTTCTTCTTCTTCTTCTTCTTCTTCTTCTTCTTCTTCTTCTTCTTCTTCTTCTTCTTCTTCTTTTTCTTCCTCTTTTCCTTCTTTTTAAGCCCGTCTCCTCCACATATGATGCTGTACAGCAAAGGTCCTCTTCAATTTCCGCTCAAGCTCAGACTTGTTGGATCCTCCTCCACCCAATGTTTCTCCGTAGTTGTATGATGTATGCTGCACAGTCCTTTTACACAGTCATGTTTGTGTTATGTTGTCTCCGCATTAGTTTGGCACGGACACTGGTCAGTGTGACCATCAGCCTCCTCAGCTCAAGAGTAATATGTTTTCTACTATTTGAAGATATTGATGCACGATTGCACGTCATAAACCTTGTCATTAGCGCATGAATACAAAAAATGCCCAAGATTGCTTCGATCTTTATTGTGATTTAAAAAAAAAGACCACCGGTCCCGTTGAAGAAATTCTAAAAATGGTAGGCTAAATCCAACTTAATTTTACATTAGCCTTGTGAATAAGTTATGACATAATAATATTTAAATTAACTCTTTTTTCTTAAGAGTATTCTCAGATTATGGATGGTTCCGTCGGAACATAAACTTGTTTCGGTATTGAGTATTTACTCAGATAATTATTGTCTCTGGTCTCTTTTCCTGGTTTTCTTGATGTCTGTTCATTGGCCGTATATTTTAGGACTTGTTACTAACTTATTTATAACGAGAGAATTTATAGTGATGCGATTACCAATATGTTATAGATTTGATAAGACACAGCTCTTTCTTCTTTCGATTCTATTGAAAATAGACAACTTTCGTCATTTAGTTCAGAAAGTGCGATAGGATTTCACCTTATACAAAGCTAAAAAAAATAAAATTTTCAGAGACAGGGCGAAGAGTTTCTTAGTTAAAAGATGAGAAAGAGCTAAAAAGCTAAATACGAAAAAAACGCAACAACATATTCTGTAATTAGCTTATTTTTTTAAAGATGGAAGGCGTTTAATGAGTCTTGTCAGCCTCTAAGTTTATTGGTCATTATCCTGAGCATTGTAACTGTTGCTTTCTTTTTGTGCTTTTTGTAAATAAACAACTTACGATATATATATATATATATATATATATATATATATATATATATATATATTATTGATTTAGGATTGTGAAGTTCTAATATAGATCTAAATATATGTTATTGATTTAGGATTGTGAAGTTCTAATCTAGATCTAAATATGTATTATTGATTTATGATTGTGAAGTTCTTATATAGATATAGATCTATATTATTGATTTAGGATTGTGAAGTTCTAATATAGATATAGATCTATATTATTGATTTAGAATTGTGAGGTTCTAATATAGATCTAGATCTATATCATTGATTTAGGAATACTTAGAATTTGATGTATTTGGTCAATTGTCGTTCATAAATGAACAGTATTGTTGCACTTTCAGCCTACATCTAGAGATTCAATTCAGCATTTATCATTCAATATCAACAGTCCTCAAAATCTACATAATTATTTTGATGTGGAAATCCGTTTTGTCTAAATAATGTTACTGCATGATCACATTTAAGAAATAGGACGCAGATTCTAAAAAAATAATAATTATCACACTGCTTTTTATATAATTCAGTTTTATTAAGCAGGAAACAGATGTAATTGTTAAGGAAAAATGGTCTCGTCGCAAGAGAGACAAAAAGGTACATTCATCTAGAGGCCGATTCTACTTGGATCCACCATGAGTATTCAGTTTTCACACATTTCTTTGTATTTTATCTATCATGTTGAGTTTATTCCTATGAGTTTTTTACATGGAAACTTCTTTTGTAACTTAATGTTGCAGAATATAGTCTATACTGGGGCTAATAACATAATTGTTGATACCGTTACAAGTCACAGACAATATGAAGATGGTTATGAACACGACTGTGTAACTTTTATGCCATTTGTTCTTCTGTTTCAATTATGGTAAAGGACCCTGTCATAGTAGAAACCCAGATATATTGTTTGTTTTAAAAGCACCTGTAATAGGGAGGTGGTTACATTTCAGTGCACAGATATCATGAGTAATGGATACAGGGCTGGCTGGATGGCATGCGATCCCGATGCCTGTAAGATCAAGCCTGGCGCTCCCAAGCGAGACAGTTATAATTTCATAAATATATTTCCTTCTCTGCAAACTATTAAAACATGTACATTGAATATTTAGAGCATGTATCAAAAATTTATGCTCTTCAACCTCATTAAAAGAGAAAATAAATTCAACCATTTCATCGGTCCAAATAAAAACACGGTTGTCGGAGCCCAGATGTCAATTTGCCTGGGCTGGGGTGTGTGTGTGTGTATTTAAATAGGCTTTAATGGTCTTGATATCTCCCCTTTTACTTACATGATTAGATTAAATTATATGCATCCACCTATCCATCTTTACCTAGAATCTAAATATCTCGATAATTCTTATTTTAAACTCAAAATTTAGATATATAGCTTAATTCCTTTTGGATTTAAAAATCAGAACAAACGTGTTCGGTTCACAATGAAAACAAACACAGTTTTGTACGGTTTATCAAAACATAAATTAGATCTAGATCGAGCTCACTTTACAGATCTAAATCTAGATCTGATATAATTCTAATTGAGAATAAGGTCAACCTTCTAGATCTAGTTTCGATAGTTTAACTTATTCCGACCGCCACGGGATTTAAAACGTTGTGTTCGTTTCGCATTAAAAATAACCACAGATTTGTACGGCTAATTAAAATGACTAGTTAGCTCAACGGTTTGTGTCGCATGTTTAGTAGGGTTTAAATAGGGTTTCAAAATATCATTTTGTAAATCCGTAAAACAACTTTGGGATTTAAAAATATGCCCACGTAAAATCGCGTGATCTAGAGTTGGTTTTCCATACTCTTTTTTTTTATTATTTTATTGGCGGCCCACAAAAATCTGATGACCAGTTACACGTTTCAGGTTATGATCTTTATATTATGACGCTAAGCAAAAATGGATTTTTAACTGAGCTTAACAATGTTTTGCGACTTTTAATATCCCAAGCGTCTCCCTCTCCATTCCCCACTCAAATTGTGCTATTATAATTTATATCTTTCACAATATTTTAAAACCTGACATTCTTTTATGCTTTCAATAATGCCCTAAGCGTTGCAAAAATGATTTTGAAAATGTCCTTAGCATAGAAATTTCCTTTAAAACATGTATAATAGAATGAATCTATCCACCACAATATCTATGTATGGAATAAATTTGGTACATTAAAATAAATATTAATGCTGTTCTCTGCATAAAAGTACTTGAAGAATGATTTGTTTTTTAAATGGAACGCAAATTGATTTTTGAAGAAACAAAGAGAAAAATAGAGTCTACAGAATCCAATGTTAATTACCGGATTCACAATGAAGAGGAGGGAGGAATTTGATTATTCCATGACGATTAAAAAAAATAAAGCTTGGCTCGATATTTCCACCATCATAATTTGCTTTCACCCCCAGAATGTGCGATCTGACAGAGCTATGCTCTCTCAATAAATAGAGAACTGTCAATAAAATAACTGGAGTGGAATTAAAAACAATAAATAATAAGACCTCATTAAAGTTAATTACATGCATCACTGATTTGGGATCTTAAGATTTCACAGCACAGACTGGTAATTTAACAAATAAAGGTGACTTCCAATTAAGATAGATTCCTCTCTCAGGAGTAGAAAGACGGGCGTGTCCTTCATAAATGAAATGGCAAAAAAATCTTTTGTTCGTACAAAAATTTTGATTGCAAGTGTTCTTTCGATGTTGTTCATAGAATTTAAGTGCCAAGGTAAATATTCATTCATCTCCCAAATGGAATCACCTTTCTGATTAATAATATCTTGTATGCCGCTCTTAAACAATGAATTAAAGCTTTGTCCTACTTATCTTGGCTCCTCAAAAATAGAAATTTTCTTAATGTCAAGAAATATTAAAAACTTTTGATGAGTCCATATTCTGAAAAGAGGGAAAAAATAAATATCAAATAATCTTTGTCGACAGCTAGGTATAATTTTTTTTTTAAATAAACGCCACACTCATATTGAATAGAGCAAAGTGGAGAGTGAAGATTGAATGTGTGCGTTGATACCTGAGCTGTTGGTGTTGTATTCTACGGTAGATACTCGGATAAATTAATAACCGTCGGCGTTTGCTGATTGGATCTAGACCGAACTTCACTGCACAATATTCTTAGCTATAGAATCTTGATTTTATATATATATATGTGTGTGTGTGTATGTCTATTTATATAAAAAAATGTAGTGCTCATTGTGTGCTCCCCTCCTCGATTTCTGCCTATCTCAACAGACTTATTCAGACACTTGAAAATTTACAACATAGTTTTTTCATGAAATACTATACATCAGATTAGGGACATGACCCCTATTTTTAAAAAAGCAATTTTTGTTGTAATTAAATAAAAATTAGACCTTTGTTCTCCAATGTACGTCTCCCGCAATGGCCATCAACTTCACTAGAAAGCGGTAATTCTAAAAAAGTTTGATCGTTGCCCATCACCACAGGCTTACACAGTCACGCAAAAATAACAAAACATTAGGGACATGACCCTCCACTTTTTAAAAAAGCAATGTCTTGTGTCAATAGATCAAAGTTAGACCTTTGACATTTTTTCCTCAATTTAGATCTAGATCTACCTCCCCAGCAAAGCCTAGGCCAACCAGCGATAAGACCACCTCAGTCTGAGTGGATTAACTGTGGATGATAGATCGATATTACGATGGCAGGTGAGAAAAAGAGACGTCGTTTAAGACGATCCAGATACGTAGAAACTCTCAATTAAAATCAAATCCCCCCAACCATACCACCGCAAACAACACTTGATCAACCATCCATATCTATTGATACTGATCGAAATCTAGATCTAGATCTATGACAAACTGGATCTAGATCTATAGATCAACCAAGATTTGATCCAGATAGTGAAAACAGACGTAACAACAACAAAAGACTGTCATCTCCCATTCACACTCATAAGGAGACAGTTTCCAATAAAATCGTCCTTTGCCATGACTATAAACAAGTCACAGGGTCAAACTTTGACAAAAGTTGGAATTTATCTTCCACAGTCAGTTTTCACTCATGGTCAGTTGTATGAAGCTATGTTAAGAGTTAAAAGCTATTATGGTTTACAATTTGCCATCAGAGAACTCTTTGACTATAACAAGCTACACCAATAATGTTGTCTTCATATCAGCATTAATATTATAATGGTGAGTACAATAATTTTCTGTTAAATTTATTAATACATGGGTATTGATTTAAACTTTCAATCCTGCGAATTCGCGGGCTTACAACTAGTGTGTATATATATATATATATATATATATATATATATATATATATATATATATATATATATATACTGGTTTCAGAAAAATAGTCATATGATAGACAAAATAGTTCTTAATTATTTATACGTCCGACAATTCTCTCTCTCTCTCTCTCTCCCTCCCTCTCTCTCTCTTTCTCTCTCTCTCTCTCTCTCTCTCTCTCTCTCTCTCTCTCTTTCTCTTCTCTCTCTCGTACACTGATATATATATATATAATTATAGGTACATTGATAATTGTTGCTTCGGTGGTTTTAATTTTGTAGTATGCCAATACGTGTTCAGAGTGAATTTAAGCACGTCCCAGATTTATTTTTGTAAATCATGGAAACAGAATATGGCAATTAGAGCAATGTCAGAATGCCACAGATTACACAGGAAACTCGTCAATTCGCGCCGTCAGATAACGTAATACTGTTGGCTTCTCCTGGATTTTAAGGTTTATAAAACCTAGAAAAACGCTTTACTTCTCAGATGAGGAGATCAACCACGCAAGTCGTACGTATTTATATGGATCGAAAAAGCGTAAAGAGTGCATGGCTAAAACACTCTGTCATGGTGCATGGCATGGGGGTAAAACTATGTGTGTGTGTGGGGGGAGGGTGGAGGTGAGGGAGCGATTTCATGCAGAGAACCAAGATGTCGGACCCCATTAAAGACGCAAAAGTTTTATGCATTTCTAATGACGTCTTTGCCCAGTCGCATTGTCTACCTCTTCCCTATTCTGTGACTCCTGCTGCGCTTAATGGCTATTATTGAAAGGTCGTTCTAGACCCTCGTTATAAGGCCATTCAGTTAAGAACAAAACGTGCCTAGAGGTCCACTGCCTTGCAAGAAATCATAGCTGGCCATTTATTGCAAATTACAGGATAATGAACGTTCAAAAGGATCTGTAAAGAGAATGAGAATTAATAAAACTGGCTAATTGTTCTTAGAGTGAAACATTTGGGAACTCTCTATATGAGCCAGATTTAGAAAGTACTTTATGAGGTTTCCTGTTCATCCATCAAATGAAATCTTTTTATTGTCTAATTGCATACCCTTGAACAGAAAGCCGCTTGTAAACTGTGAAATACAGAATTGTTTAAATTTACTCTAATTGGCAACCACCGTTATTACTAGATTCTTCTTTGTCCCGAATAACAAACAATAACTATTGTTGATTGAAACATAATCGTAATGGTCTCATAGTTCTATATAGCCATTAATCATGTTTAAACTTGCATTATATATCTTTACATTATAACATTTATCTCCTCAACCAGTGCGTTAGTCATCACACGCCAGTAGCCTAAACAAAGAAAGTTAGCATCATATCAGGCAATAGTTTAACAAACACTAATTTTCTTTGTTTATATTAAATCCATAGAAGTAGTCGGCAGAGTCACATTAATAATTCAAAGAAGTTTGCAAGAGAATTGGAATGGCTCAGGTTTAAGCACGACTCGAGACATATTAAATTGTTTTCGTCTTCAATAACAAATAAATGGCTGCTTTTTTTAGTGAAAATGGAAGAAACGTGCTCTTTTGTTGATTTAAAGAATTACTTGTGGCAACACACACGAAACAGCGATTCAAGTAAACTGAAGTATAAAACTTGAATGAGCACAGATTTCAATAAGAAAATAATAACTACCCGTTGAGCGAGTCACACAGTCACTCGGTAACTAAAATAATGGCAAATAGAGAACTTTAAAGTTATCCGACCAAAGATAACTGGCCAGGTGTCAGTACAAATTTAAATAAAGAGCAATAAAGGTTGGATTGGGAACTGTAATAGTAAAAAAAAATCTTCGCAAGATCAAAAATAGAGATGGCTGAAAAAAAGAGAGATTATTAAATTTAATCAAATCGAAACAACTTGCCATGTAAACGAGTATTGGCAATAAACCGATGAAGATGATCGACTCTTACAAGTTTCAAAGCTTAATAGTAATAGTAAATTGAAAAGAGGATCAAAATTTTCAGATTCATAATTTCGTAAAAAAATAATAATATATTAAAGTTTATAATTATTTCGTAATGACATTCGTTGGCTAAGAGTGAAAAAAAAATTAAGCTACCAACCAAAATATTCTGTTCCGATATAACTTTTAGAGGATTCTAACAACTGATGACAAAATCATTAGCTAAGATTGTGTTAAACTTGAAAGTTATATAAAAAGCTACTGTGTTCACAATGTCCGATAGTCAAATTAACTGTAATAGAGTAAAATCTTAAATACTTCATGGTTAGCAAAGATCATTATAATATTTTTGTTCATTTAAGCATCTTACGATGATCAGAACAAGATTGGTAGCGGAAACCAAGGGCAAGCTCCATCATTCTTTTAACCCATATACTGGACAGAATCGTTGTGAGTTGGCGCGCTACAAGACGCGTACATCAGATTCTATTGTCACTTAGCGTGGAGTTGAATCCTACCCACCAAGAACACATATCACCAAATACCAGGCTAACGTGTAAGATAAGGTAGTTAAAATCAGCATAATCTCTTTAATTCCAGTGTTAACCCTCTCACAAGAATGAGTTTATATGCATCAACTTTGCCCAGTTGTGACAACGCATAGCTACTTGTAAAAAGCGAAGTCACGTCTTGTAATTTCCTAGTGTTAGACAGTCTTTCTGGTCAAAATATTGCGTTTGAAACTCACTCAATTATTGTTGTTGTTTTTTTTAATGACGAATATCTGTGGACGCTAACCTGTCACTCACATTCAGCTTGCCAGACATAAGTCAACAGGGAAAAACAGCATGACGTAACTGCTTGCCAAGCTTTACTTCTCAGGAAGTGAGTCTCACTTACATCGTTGAATGCCCAAAATAGCAAGATTGTCCTAGCAATTATTAATTCACTTGGAACAAAAATTGCTGGGCTGTTGAGAGACAATGAACGGTGAATTATTCAGAAAAAGGAATTAAGTGTGCTTGGGGAGAAATGACATGACGGCTATGTTCTACTTTTGAACGCGATGAACTTTTTTGTACCTTTTTTTAAACAACCATCTGATTTTGGTTGGTGGTTTGATAGTTCTTAATCTCCTAACTTTACAGAAATATGTAGTTTTTTAAATGGTCTTGAAGGAAGGAATGGAATCAACGCAAGCAGAAAGTTGGTCTCTAAACTGATGCTACTTTTATACATTCAGAGAGGATCTCTGCCTATCATTAAAAGCCTTTGTGAGTTTTACATCTTCTATAAAATGAGTGGATGAATATTCCATAAAGAATAACGTTTACTCTCGATTAAATAAGCCAAGAGAAATTGGAAGTCCACGTTTTCTTCATAAGCTGGAGAAAATTTGGAAGGATGAGTATGTCTCATTATTTCAAAGGCAAAACTGTTCAAAAATACCGATGACCAGACAACATAAAAGGCAGTGCATTTTGTGGAAATGTACGGCTGGTTTCGGAAATTTTGTAGAAGGAGGGTAAAAAACAGAAAGAAATTTGGTGGTGTGTGCGGGGGTGGGGTGGAGTGGGAAGGTTGGAATGCTATTCAAAATGTGGTAAAAAATTGGTTTGGAAGAATACGATTCTTGAAGAAAGGATGCTATGGAAAGAGCAGTGCAAGTTGGATATCATGAAGAAATGGGTGTGCCTCATTCTATTTTATTATTTTGTTGCCTTTGTAGCTATTTACAGGGAACTAATTTTAAACGGCATGTGTACATTGGAATTTCATTACAGGGAGGTAATGTCATCCCTTTCCAGCCAGATCAATGATGTGTTATTTTAAATCCATTTAACTCTAAGACAGCAAAACCATCTTGCAATAACCAGACACCCTTAAGATGGGTGATCCTCCAAATCAAAGAGCGATTTACTTTTCTTCTGACGTGCTCTTACGTAATTGCGTAACTTGAGCCTGTGGCTGTAATCTTATGAATGTTCAACAAAATTCTCACTGAAGATTTACATGTTTATTTTGAGCAAGTCATTCCTTTTACTCATAGAAACATGCAGCTGCATTTCGAGAATGAATTGTGAAAGATTCAGCAGTCCATGACAGTAAGTTGAATATCGTGTTTTGATGTCGCTTGAAATATCATCAGTTGATTTGTTGACAGTCTTTAGGCGCCATAAGGCTAACGAATAGATATTTGGTTCCAGAGATACTATTAAGTAAAGTATAATGAGCCTTGAGACATAGTATAACACTCAAGAGGTTAGATCCTCTTTACCAAGTTAAGTTTAATCCCATTTTTTTTTCATTTCGTAATCATTGAATGCAAGTTTTAATAGCAAAAATAAAAAAATAAAAAAATGGGAGGTTATAATCCTTGTCATTGGTATATTCAGAAAAGCCAAGGTGTCTGGTGCCTAGAACTTGCACTCATGAGATTCTTGAGAGTTTTCATTATCGCTTCTATTTTAAATTGAATTTTCCCGTGGAACTTATTCCTTATTCCTTTTTAATGCTCGCACTTCTCTTTATGAGATTCGCGCACTTTTACCACGAAATATTTTAGTATTAAAGAGCAACAAGACTAGCTTCATAAACTTATTCATGACCATGTAGATAGTTTCACTTTTCTGTTTCAATATTAATGAATCCAGTGTTTGCTCGATATTGTTCCTCCTGTATTCATAAAAAACGAAAGATACCTTCCTTACTCGTGCTATAAGTAGGTGTGTCTGGTGTGTGTGGTTACATTTACTTCCGTTTTTTTTTACTTTGGTTGTCGTGTTCATTCATTCACATTATTTTGATTCATAAAGATTCAGTTTTTATAATTCTTGTTCACAATCCAATTTTTACTTTTTGAATTAGAGAAAATCGATTCTATCTTACTCATTAAGCTGAAGTCATTTTTTTCTGGCTGAGCGCATAAACAGGATAAACTTAAATGACTCTGACAATATGAAAAAAATCGAAATGGAACCAATTTCATACAATATTCTATTCTGGTCTAAAGGTATTGTTTGTAACAATCAACCAATTTTTCAAAGTCACTGTGACTCCACATGCATTCAACTTATTTTATTTTATGTGCACCAGCTATGTGATCCATTTTCACTGTCTTGCTTTACTTTGCTCAAGAATATCTCGCAACATAGCTCGAAACTGAAGGTACTTTAAATCTGCGGACCCAACAAGGGGTCAAAAAGTAACATCATTAATTAAACCTGTTGTTTTCTTCTGGTGCATCGTGACTTAAAAGAGAGAAACAGAGAGAGAGAGAGAGAGAGAGAGAGAGAGAGAGAGAGAGAGAGAGAGAGAGAGAGAGAGAGAGAGAGAGAGAGAGAGAGATACAGACAGAAAAAGAGAAAAGGCAGGTCTACAGATAAGGCAGGAAAAAAATTAGCTCACTTTGATTCTCATTGACCAAACTATATGTAAATTAAAACCTTGATAAAAGCACAAGTGTTTTTTATGTCCAGAGCCATCATCTCTCCATGATTCTCATTGACCAAACTATATGTAAATTAAAACCTTGATAAAAGCACAAGTGTTTTTTATGTCCAGAGCCATCATCTCTCCATGGATTGTTCTGTAGAGGGCAGAGGGAAACAAGTGTTTTTTTATGTCCAGAGCCATCATCTCTCCATGGATTGTGCTGTAGAGGGCAGAGGGAAACAAGTGTTTTTTTATGTCCAGAGCCATCATCTCTCCATGATTCTCATTGACCAAACAAGTGTTTTTTATGTCCAGAGCCATCATCTCTCCATGGATTGTGCTGTAGAGGGCAGAGGGAAACAAGTGTTTTTTATGTCCAGAGCCATCATCTCTCCATGAATTGTGCTGTAGAGGGCAGAGGGAAACAAGTGTTTTTTATGTCCAGAGCCATCATCTCTCCATGGATTGTGCTGTAGAGGGCAGAGGGAAACAAGTGTTTTTTATGTCCAGAGCCATCATCTCTCCATGGATTGTGCTGTAGAGGGCAGAGGGAAACAAGTGTTTTTTATGTCCAGAGCCATCATCTCTCCATGGATTGTGCTGTAGAGGGCAGAGGGAAACAAGTGTTTTTTATGTCCAGAGCCATCATCTCTCCATGATTCTCATTGACCAAACTATATGTCCAGAGCCATCATCTCTCCATGGATAAAAGGGCAGAGGGAAACAAGTGTTTTTTATGTCCAGAGCCATCATCTCTCCATGATTCTCATTGACCAAACTATATGTAAATTAAAAGCTTGATAAAAGCACAAGTGTTTTTTATGTCCAGAGCCATCATCTCTCCATGAATTGTGCTGTAGAGGGGCAGAGGGAAACAAGATGTTCATGAAATGATATCCATCAACTGTTTCAAAATGAAAATATCTTTATTAAAACTAGAAATAACAAAAACACAAAAGTATAGACAAGTTTTAAAACTCTAGATCAATAACATCTCTACATTGTGTTTGTATGTGTACCATTATTAATTTTATATTAAATCGAGGTAAATAGACATATTCAATATGAATAAAATAAAAGACTGTACATCAATTTGGGATGTCTCAAAAGTGACAAAAGTAAGCCACTTTTACGAAAAGAGTGAGATAGCAAATGACTTACAATGGCAAAAAGATCAAATTTTCTAAGTAGGTAGAAACTCATTGGGGAGCTAGATAACAGGGAGTCTTCAGAGAAGAAATCCCCCTTGTAGCAAGTGTTTCGGCCCTGAATCTCTGACACTCTAAGGGGGCCGGGCCACACCCAGGTCATGACTCCCAGGTGTCTCCCTGTTATCTTTCTTTTTTTTTTTTTGCACAGCGCCAGGATTCGAACCCATACCCTATCTCTTGATGGATTGCTGATCCCGGCGCTATACCACCTCGTCAACTGGTCCTGCGATGGTTAGAAGGAACCTCTCATTTCTCCTGCTCCAGATTCACCTGGAACTGTTTTCGGCTATTTCCGCCAGTAACTTTAGAGCTTTTTTTCTTTTGTTGCCACATATTGAAAGTTTAGTTAGAAGGTCATAGACTGATGACCCTACGAATCCTCTAGCACCAACCTCAACGGGCATCACCACAGCTTTGTATCCGGCATTTTCTAGCTCTTTGGTCAGGTTCATGTATTTCTCTCTTTTGTCGATGTGGGCCTCTTCCAATGTTGTAGTTATAGAAGACTATAACACAAACTCACTATAACTCTTTGAAAATAAATTCTTTATTTTACGCTCCAGGAACCCTGTTTGATCATCATGTGAAACACTTTTGTTAACAAACTTTTTATTTTATTTTTCATTTAAATCGAAATCGTTTCTTTTAAATCTTTTAGGATTTTGAAATTGGATTATTCCCCCTTTTCTTTAGTTATTGTTTCTGTTCTGATATCGAATTACACCACTGCCTGTAGCCATTAGAAAATCAATCATCAGCCTGGAAATCTTAAGAATGCAAGTTAGCTTAGAAAAAATTTATATTATACATCAATGAAACGAAACATTATTTCATATTTGTGCTCACTCATAGGAACAACTACCTCATATCTTTTAAGTTCCTTTCCTTAAATATAAGTAATAATTTACTCGAAAGTAAAATATTATCGGTATAATTCAAGTTTGCTAATTTCATTTCCACAAGGACACAAATTTACACTTTTTTGTCCATTTTATGATTCATCAGAGCCTACATTCAATATCTTTTTTCTTAGGAGTCCACAGTTGTTGCACTGAAGTATCGGTGCACTGGTCAAAATAATGATACCGATTCATTTCGTCACAGGAAAGCCGATCAGGACGTCGTGATGTTAGGGACCGAGACAATAGATGAGGCAGCTGAATTCTTTTTCGGGCATTCCCTCACAAATCGAGTTTGGGACACAAGGTTTAGTCTGTTCATTATGTGCAATCTCCTACTTTCTTGCAATTTTCTCGTCATGCTTTGGTATGGCAAAACACAATTGAATAGCACCTCGTCAAATTGAGCAGGCTCGATGGTCCAGAGTTAGTCCTTTCATTTCTGTCTTAAGGAGATTTATTATCGATTAATATTTCAAGTCAATCAAAATTCTCCTTTATCTTATCCCGGATAATTTTACTCTTGCTTATAAAGCTGTGCGTTTATATCTTTAGAGTGATCGCCGCCTTGGCGTCATTTCTCTCTATTTTGTCTGTCTGTCTCTCTTTCTGTCTCTCTCTCTCTCTCTCTCTCTCTCTCTCTCTCTGTCTCTCTCTCTTTCTGTCTGTCTGTCTGTCTGTCTGTCTGTCTGTCTGTCTGTCTCTCTCTCTCTCTCTCTCTCTCTCTCTCTCTCTCTCTCTCTCTCTCTGCCTATGATTTTTATCTTTTTCACTCAAGAAATCCCTTTCAATTTCTTTATTAGTGTCAAAAACTAAAATTGAATTTTATTTAGATATGAATTTTACATTTCTCATTTTCTCCTTGAACATCTTTAAGAGTAAAATGATCCTACAAATTTCTAAAACGAGTAAATGAATATTATACATTAATTGTCCTTTGATATTAGCCATATTTAGTGAGTAAATACCATTAAAATTTGCTAAAATGTTTTATGTGTTAGATAATGCTTCTCTGACATTTTATCTTAAACTTGATAGCAAGGATTTTCTTACGCTTCTAAAGTATTACATTCTAATATTATTTTAATAAACTGTTACATTAAATCTAGTCTTAGCTTTCATACTTATTTACAAAGCTTCTGTCATAGCAATTGTTGAACACAGAAACAGTGAACACATTGTCCAACAATTGTGTGAAAGAAACTTAGACTGCTCTACAAGTCAGAGAGTGTCCAAGTTGACCAAAGAGGGTTTAGAAATAACCGCGCGCTTATCTCCAAGTTGTCACGCTCAGTTAGACACATTCCTGTCTCAGAGAGGGAGAGGAAATTGTTTTAGCCACGCTCATCTCAGACCCATTGTCTCGCCACAGATCAAAAGGAACGGGGCGAAATCGACGGGTTTTTAAAAAGTCATAAAATAAAGCCAACCCTACTGAAAAACAATATTTTTAAATTGAGAAAATGCAAGACAATAATTTATTCTTTCTGGTTTGCAAATAAAGAGAAGGTGCTCGATACAAAGAAGATAACATATTTGCGCGTGGACTAAAAAATGAAAAAGATGCATTATTAAGCTTGTACTTAATTCTACCAATGATTTAAAGTATTCCTTAGGTTTACCCACCAACATTTCTACATTCTTTGTTGTACACCCCATTTTCTGTCAAGCATTTTCATTTTAATATATACTCCTCTGGATTCTCATGTCTTTCATATCGTCCTTCTGTTTTTTCCTCTTTTCTTTCCATTCTCTTTTCCCGTCGTATGTCTATCTGTATATCTTCCGCTTCTCATCCCCCCTCCCCCTCCTTCTCTGCTTCTGTCTCTATGATTGCTGTCTCTTTATTTGTCAGGAATCTCAATTAAAAATCGGAGGAAGTAGGGAGGCGACAAAGAGAAAAACTATGGCTATGAACCCATATCTTTCTCAATTTATCCAAGTTAATTCATATCCTCGCATACAGAAATGCAGTGATAAGCGATAAGCAGAATTTCTTTAAAAGCCTAAATTTGCACACACACACACATACACCCACACAAAATATAATGAAATTGACTGCAGCTCCCATGATTTAGCAGATGGGAAATACTTTGATTTCTTCATGAAGATTTCTAAATGTATGATATAGTGAAATATGTGTGCTAAGAAAAGGTTAATGTTGTTTGAAGAAAACTTCTTTGCTTAAAATATGCCTTGCATCATTGATGATCTGCATTTGTTTCTCAATAGAGAATCGCACGTTTGTTATACGTGTATTATATCGTTGTCTACTAAGCAATTCAATCAGTTATTTCAAGAGCAAGTGGAGAGTAAACGCTTGTTTAATCAAAAGTTTTCAGAACAGTCGTAAATTATATAATTTGATCTCTAAATTGATGCTACCTGTGGAAGAAATCAGTGCATGGGGAACAATCATATCAAAAATTGCAACGTGGTCTCATTCTATTCTACTGTTTCATTATACATATAACATGTCACTCACGTTATGCCAAATCTACAAGTTGAAATAAATACAATAGCTTTGAAACAAGCAGCTTACATTCAATTCATCGATCCTGTACAAAAAACAAACCGTCAAGCACGTTGTTTTTATACCTTTCTTATATCAAGAAAAGGTTATGCTTTAAAGGAAAGTGTACGCTATATTTCAAATAACACGCGTGTCTGATCATTGCTTATTATGGGTTTTTCTCATGAACTCCAAGATTGTTTTCGTGCCGAACGTTATCCTCTTTCCTGTCAGTTCCAATCGCATGCTGAATAACTCGGGAACAGAAAAAAATTGCCCAATGAATCTGAACATTTGCCATTTATAATTAATTTTATTAATCATGGCTCTGTGAACCTCATCTGTAGGGGTCACCCCTAATTGAGATCTAGTGCATTCTAAAGGCTCAACTTTGAGCACACTCAAAAAGTTTATTGACAGCAAGTGTAGTGTTGGCTCATGAGTTATGACAAAGAGTTAATTACAGCCTTTGCAGTGGAAACAAATATAATTATGATTTCTCCATTTTTCTCTCTCTTTTCCTTAATTTCTCTCTTTCCATTTTTCTTTGTTCTTATTACTTTTAACTTCAATCTTAGTATTCCTGTCATGTATTTAATTATCACTCTCAAAACTTCCTTTTCATTATTATAATAGAAATATAGGCGCATTCTCTTCAAAAAGGGTTGCATCTAGCCTAAATGGAAACATCTCATTGATTTCGAATCTCAAGATATAATGTGACAACCGTTTTGAATTTTGTTTCAGCAGCAGCACAGAACTTCTCATCCAAAACAAATTTTGAAATGTTTATTTCATTGATTCTACTTGCGCATTTTTTTCGTTGTCATAAAAAGAACAAAACAAAACCAATATTCAGTAAGGATAAGGCTAAAAAGGTACTTTTCATTTTAACTCCACAATCTTAGCTTTAATTAAGAAAGTCGTGTACAAAGATTGTGGAATTAAAGCCTTAATAAAGTTGCCTACAAAAAAATAGACAAGTCACGACTCACAACTTTGATACCGTAATATCATTCTTGTCTGAGTTAACTTTTCATTTCCTTCTTTGTGAAATTGTAATCTCTTCCTCATTCCCTGCCGATATTTTTATTTTTCTATCTTTTTATCTGACGCATATCCTTGTTCTTCTTCTCTTTTTAGTTCATCCCTCCATTAATTTTTAAACGTTTTAATTATTTAATCTTTCTTTTCTAAACCTATCCACATAATGGTAATATTTTATCTGATGCAGAGAACAAAAATGTCGGACACCTTTATTATATTATTATGATGTTTTGCAATCGGAGTGACGTATGTTCAATTAATAAAAAATATCCTTATGGTTACAAGCGTGCTATCTTGGCCAAAATGTAAACTGGGAATTATTCTTTTCTTATATATGACTCTGACAAAAAAAAAAGTGCATGTATCTATGATACGTCATAAGTTTTGGAAACCATTAAACGTACTGTTTGAATTACAAGAGGAACCACGTTCTTAAATTTCATTTGTGGATGTTTTGTAATTTTCAAATCACTGCTACAAAAATCTGCATGAAATATATAAATATATATATATATATATATATATATATATATATATATATATATATATATATATATATATATACATACATACATACATAGATACATAGATAAATAAATAGATAGATACATGGACAGATATAGATATAGGTGTATGACTATCATTGTTGGAAAAGCATAATCTCGCGGCTATTTATCACTGTTATTTCATTCGATGCTGGTATTTTGATTACTGTTTCTGAAAAATAAAGATTTCTCTCATGCTTTTCTACGACAGCTCTGCCGAGCATCAGTTATAAGTTAAGTGCAGTGGCTTTTAACATTGAGGTTTGAGATTTTAAAACTGTCAGTCTATATACAATAATTGTATTTTACTCTGAAACGTTCACTAAATTTCGTTAATAAAAATCTCCCATTTCTCGTAATGGAATACTGTTTTGACACCCGAGTGAAGAGAGCGTTTGTGCTTCACGAGTTTTCCTCAAGTACTGAACCATTTTTTGACCAGGTAGGATTCAAATTCCTGACCTCCTGAGCAGAAAAATCATCGGCTATATCAACAAGACACCACACTTGGCCCAGATAGAATTCAAACTCCAGACCTCCTCAGCTGAATACAGATCTGCTATCAACAAGCTATAAGACACCACACTTGGCCCAGATAGAATTCAAACTCCAGACCTCCTGAGCTGAATACAGATCTGCTATCAACAAGCTATAAGACACCACACTTGGCCCAGATAGAATTCAAACTCCAGACCTCCTGAGCTGAATACAGATCTGCTATCAACAAGTTATAAAACACCACACTTGGCCAAGATAGAATTCAAACTCCAGACCTCCTGAGCCGAATACAGATATGCTATCAACAAGCTATAAGACACCACACTTGGCCCAGAAAGAATTCAAACTCCAGACCTCCTGAGCTGAATACAGATCTGCTATCAACAAGCTATAAGACACCACACTTGGCCCAGATAGAATTCAAACTCCAGACCTCCTGAGCAGAAAACAAAACATCTGTCAACAAGTTATAAGACACCACACTTGGCCCAGATAGAATTCAAACTCCAGACCTCCTGAGCCGAATACAGATCTGCTATCAACAAGCTATAAGACACCACACTTGGCCCAGATAGAATTCAAACTCCAGACCTCCTGAGCTGAATACAGATCTGCTATCAACAAGTTATAAAACACCACACTTGGCCAAGATAGAATTCAAACTCCAGACCTCCTGAGCCGAATACAGATATGCTATCAACAAGCTATAAGACACCACACTTGGCCCAGATAGAATTCAAACTCCAGACCAGTCCTCCTGAGCAGAAAACAAAACATCTGTCAACAAGTTATAAGACACCACACTTGGCCAAGATAGAATTCAAACTCCAGACCTCCTGGGCTGGATACAAATCTACTATCAACAAGTTATAAAACACCACACTTGGCCCAGATAGAATCAAACTCCAGACCTCCTGAGCAGAAAACAAAACATCTGTCAACAAGTTATAAGACACCACACTTGGCCCAGATAGAATTCAAACTCCAGACCTCCTGGGCTGGATACAGATCTACTATCAACAAGCTATAAGACACCACACTTGGCCCAGATAGAATTCAAACTCCAGACCTCCTGGGCTGGATACAGATCTACTATCAACAAGCTATAAGACACCACACTTGGCCCAGATAGAATCAAACTCCAGACCTCCTGAGATGAAAAAAAAACATCTGTCAAGAAGCTAAGACACCGCGCTGATAGCGTTATGAACTTTTTGAAATATAATCAAGCAAAAGAATAAAAGTCTAAAAAGATCATTAATTTCACATTATGGCAATGAGGCTGCTCAATCGATGAATCCCAACAATAAAAGTCGTTACAACATTGCCAGCTTCATCTTTTCCAATAAAATGGCAAAAACTATGAGTCCCTGAGTTGCTTTGTATAGGTTTTTAAAAGCATCTCTTTGGATTTAACAAATGGCAAAATTCTCTGACGCCATTCCATTCATCACGGTTTCTCCAAAGTCTAAACGCAAACAATAACAAGCATCAACGAACCACACAAAAAGATGGGAAAAATTTCCGATTAACTGCAACACAACCATTACGTTTCTTCTGTGACTGAGTCTTTAACAATGGGGAAAAAACCAAAGGCAAAAACTCTAATGAAAACTCTTGAACGTCATAGAAGTATTAAAGAACAGTATGGGAGAGTAATGATTATGGTTATAAAGATCACAATAATGAGACTGGTCCCTATTGTGGTTCTTGGAAAAAACACAAAGGGAAAAAAGCTTAGACGATAATTATTATGTTGCTGCTAGTGGTATCTGCACAGATATGGTTTAATCATGGATTTCATGTAAAGAATTAATCATAATTATTGGTAATGGTGGTCATATCTGAGAAATCTTCTTTTTAATTTATCGGCAATTCCCTGACACCTCTCCTTTCTTCCCATCTTTTTCTCTCTATTTACTCTCTCTCTCTCTGTCTCTGTCTGTCTGTCTGTCTGTCTGTCTGTCTCTCTCTCTCTCTCTCTCTCTCTCTCTCTCTCTCTCTCTCTGTCTGTCTGTCTGTCTGTCTGTCTGTCTGTCTGTCTGTCTCTCTCTCTCTCTCTCTCTCTCTCTCTCTCTCTCTATATATATATATATATATATATATATATATATATATATATCTCCCTCCTCTCTTTATGTATGAATGTATGTATAGGTGTCTGTCGGTCTGTATGCATGTATATATGTATGTATGAATGTATGTATAGGTGTCTGTCGGTCTGTATGCATGTATATATGTATGCATGTATGTATGTATGTATGTATGTATGTATGTATGTATGTAAGTATGCATATGTATGTATGTATGTATGTATGTATGTATGTATGTATGTATG
This sequence comes from Elysia crispata, assembly GCA_033675545.1. Lineage (NCBI taxonomy): Eukaryota > Metazoa > Mollusca > Gastropoda > Plakobranchidae > Elysia > Elysia crispata. The sequence goes on along the minus strand of JAWDGP010002150.1, from coordinate 260,359 downwards.
TATGTATGTATGTATGTATGTATGTATGTAAGTATGCATATGTATGTATCTGTCTCCAATTCAAAGATCAATCTAGGCAAAACTCCAGCTACATTTCTAACAATGCTGAATTGTAACTAACAGAAGCTTTAATAGAATCAAACATTCATGCTGCGGAGTGAACAGCGTCTGACGACAGTTCATCTCTGTCAGACAATTATTCTCACCAGGAACCTAACCTAGTAATCGAAAATATAGTTTGCCGGATAAGGGGGTTGTCGCTCTTTGTGGGATTCAAATACAAATATTATGCAATGATGTGTATAGCAAAAGAGTAATTACTTGTGGCTACGTAGGAAAAACTCGTAAACCCCCCCAAGGCTTTGTCTTTACACAAAAGTGTTTCATAGTTTAATGCATGTAAATGGAATAAAAAAATAGTGAGATGATTATAAAGTACTATCATAAAAAATTATAGGCCATTGTCAATTTATCTTATAATATAATTATATACAAGAGAGCAATAAAATGAAGAAAAAGATGACCAGTTTGGGGAAAAATGTAGTTAAGCCAAAATTGTTTTGGTAAATGTATTGAATTTAAGAGTAAGTAAAACAAGACAGACCTCAAATAAAAAATAACAACTCAGTTCTGCTTGCAGTTCATTTGTATTTTGTTTTAATCTCAATAAAAGAACGGTTTGTGAATTCTCCAAGATGCTCTCGCGAAAGGATATGAAAATGTCACAAAAAAGCAGCAATTAAGAATATCTAAAAAACACGTTTTAAGAATCGAAAAAAAAAAAACATAAATAAAATGTGAAAAGTTAAACGAACACGAAGGCGGGGACGACATAAAAAAATTCATTTTGTTTATTAAAACATCTTTTTCGCCAATCTTTACAGTCTGATAAAAGCCTTATAAAGAAAAAAAAAATGGATGGAAGCTCAGCTCAACGATTTTCTGGTCTCAGGAGTTAAAAAAAAATAACAGAAGACGACATCTTAATGATATTTTTCTTTTTAATTTCAGGCCGCTGATGCAAATATGATTCCAATTTACTCCAGATATGAGATTTCGTTGTTTTATCTCAAGGGATGCAAATTAGATTCATTTCCACTCTTAAGACAAAAGTGATGAGATTAAAATTTCATTTACAATTTTTTACCCGTTAATTACATTAAGTGCTTACAAATTTAAATAAATGAAAGAAATAAACAAAACAACGGGCTGAACGACTTTTTAAAAGAAACAATGTCGGATGAACAAAATTATTCAATTTATTGAAGATGAGGGGAAAAGTTTGAAGGTGAAGGAATTGCATCCAGTAAGTTAACTTTAGAAATATTAAATTCCTTTAACGGCATAATTGATGATAGCTCAGTATATATTGCAATAATTATAAACTTTCTATCCTCTAGAATAAAATAACAAAATATGTCCCATTTCCACGTAATCACTCACGAAGAACACAAACTGCCTGTTTTAAATGCTTTTCATCATACAAGTGACAAATCTGTGGGAAATTTATTATGAAAATGCTTTGACGCTTTGCAATCTTCCCCCATTAATTTATACTGTAAAACACTTTATACTGTAATATTTCAAACTTTGTATTTAATGATTCTTGGGATAAAGGCACTTTCACGCCTGATTTTAGACTTTTTAATCATTTCTCTTTAAAAAAGCTCCTTTAGTTTCGATGAAGCGCAGATTAATGTCAATTATTTTCTTTGTTTCAAAAGCTCTGGGAAAATAGTTCGAGTTGAGGTTTTTAGATCCTGTCAGTAAACAATCAAACAGGAAATTCTCAGTGTGCTGTTTGATTGTTTACTGACAGGATCTAAAAACCTCAACTCGAACTATTTTCCCAGAACTTTTGAAACAAAGAAAATAATTGACATTAATCTGCGCTTCATCGAAACTAAAGGAGCTTTTTTAAAGAGAAATGATTAAAAAGTCAGATCAGAGCGCTGAAACACCGCTAGTAAGAGTAGTTTTTGATAGGTTTATCGCCACCTATAATGAAAATCTGTCAATGCTTACCATGCTGTAGAAATCTGCCATGTTTGTAACAGGTGACCATATTAATATTTTATTAAAAGGCTTGCAAATGTTGTTCAGGATCGATAGAGCCCATTTCATGGAGATTACTTCTCAGCGGTGTGACTAACAGCAAAAAAGCAACAATTCATAATTTTCGCTAGTCACAATTTCAATAAAGTATTGCCGTTGTCAGATGGAGTTCAGGTCTAGAGCCTCTGTTTTCGTAATATACAGCAATGTCTACAGAATGTAATCAGTATTCATAATTTTTCATTTCTATTCTAAAAACACTCACTCAAGTCCTCTATACAAACTGATTACATCGATTCTTCTATTGGTTAACTGTCTGAATATAGATATACATCAACATGACTATATACCATTAAGCTCAAAATTAACAATAACAAAACTAAGCTATCACTCTGTGATACTGACAATATTAAACTTAAGTAAGATGCAGTAAAATGTTGAGAACAACATAGATTTAATAATTAATTTAATGTCTTCGTATTTTTATAAAAAGCAGCTTGTCGTTGGATTAGGCAGTTTCATTGATTGAAAAAAGTTATTTATACCACTTAAGGAAAAATTGTTCTTATAAAAAGCTATGTAATTTAAGATGCCACATAAAACTTTAATCCTTTACTACTGCAACTCCGTATTTTACATGCCACAGAAAAACATTAAGAAACATTTAGTGATTTAAAAATACACAGCCCGCCACATAAAACAAACAAACTAAAAGATCAAGTGCCTAATCTTTATATATAAGCTATGCATTGGCTCCCAGTCAAAAAGCATCATCTATAAAATCTTCTAACAAAACTTTTTACCTCAATATTAGAATGAGTTTACAACAACCTACGACTCTCAAAGAGATTTTCACTAATTTCTAACAATCTGTAAAAGCAACCGAAAATATATTTTTAAAAAATATAGCAGAAAATAATATTTTATTTTATTTCTCTCTGATGTGTGGAGTATCCCAAAAAGTCTTAAAAGCAGCCATGCCTGAAGGAAATTTTTAAAATACTTGGTTTTCACATTAATTTTTTTTTTAATTACGAAAAGCTTTCTTTTATCGCCTTAGTCGTTGAAACAAAGATAAGGGATTTTTTTTTTTTTTTTGCATATCTGTTTTAACTTAAATGTTATTCGGTTGGTCTTAACGATTTCGTCATCTATACATCTCTTTGAAAGATTTGAATTTATTTTTTTTAATTGTATTTAAGGTGGTTATAATACTTATTTAATTTTTGTGTATAAGTAACATTACATTTTATTTTGGAAAAGGGCTAAATTATAGTAGTAGTAGTAGTAGTAGTAGTAGTAGTAGTAGTAGTAGTAGTAGTAGTAGTAGTAGTAGTAGTAGTAGTAGTAGTAGTAGTAGTAGTAGTAGTAGTAGTGGTAGTAGTGGTAGTAGTGGTAGTAGTGGTAGTAGTAGTAGTAGTAGTATTGTAGTAGTAGTAGTAGTAGTAGTAGTAGTAGTAGTAGTAGTAGTAGTAGTAGTAGTAGTAGTAGTAGTAGTAGTAGTAGTAGTAGTAGTAGTAGTAGTAGTAGTAGTAGTAGTAGTAGTAGTAGTAGTAGTAGTAGTAGTAGTAGTAGTAGTAGTAGTATTTTTTTTTTATAATTTTTGGTTTTTATATGCATAGTAATTAAAAGTTGAATATTAACAAGTGGTTTTGGAAATGATATAGAACATTATATTTGTTGACATTGTGAGAGTACTAAAATCGTGTTATTGGAATCGACATTGAGGGGCAGGGTAGAAAATAGGACAGAATTACTTATCAGCTGAATCAGTTATGGAAAAGTCATGTCCAAATATCTCTAAATCCTACTCTAATTACAAACAACAATCCCAGGGTCTTGCCCTACCACACCCAGCTGATGCTAATTATTTTCTTATACATCCACTCAACTCGCAGGGAACAATATTTCTAAAACTTGATTACATGTCTGTACATGTCAGTGATAAAACTGATTTGAACAATCTAAAAACTAATACATGTGAATCTTGATGAGGTTCAATACTACATTAACACAAACAGTTTTGATAAAAGTTTCTAAATTAACTATACGTGCAAGCTAAAGACTGCAACTATTTAAAATTGAAACTGAAGGACAAAGTGTGGTCTTTATTATTCCGTTGTCATAATGATGTCGACAAAAGGACATGTGACTCGAGTTTGTCTTTTTTTATGAATTGATATGAGTGTTTAGGACTTCCTGATATGAAAAAGAAACACAAACTTAGATAGGTAGGATTTTCAGAATCTATCTACGTTCCAAGCCGAAAAATCTAAAGTGTCCACAAATACTAATCTTACATCCGATTGTGGAATGTTTATGGGTTATAACTAGTTGATAAAAAATTGAAAAGATGTTGCATTGTCAAAATTTTTACGATATATTTTTTTCAATATATATTGATCTCCGTTTATATCAGAAAATAAAACAAAAAGCCAACAGTGGTCTTTTATATACGTGTAGGAAGAGCTCGAGGGAAAGATCGTAAAAAGAGTTGGAAAAAATAGCACCATTATCTTTATTATTTACCTCAATTGCATGCGTGATTCACTTCTCTATTTCTGAATTTTTTGAAGTCATTCTCTTCAAAGTCATCTTTAACATTCCGCTAAACCACCAATTTTCAATCTTTTGCTCTTTCTGGTTATCTCTGTATGTTTTTCTCTGTCTCCTTTATTTCTACTTTTCTCTCTTTCTCTCAGACATAATTCTTTCAGTCCAATTCTTTTGTTTTCTATTTCTTGTTCATATCTCCTATTTCTTTTTCTGTAGTTGATGCTATTCTGTCTGTGCCAATGTCTCTGACAGCCTCTCTCTCTATCTCTCTCTCTGACAGCCTCTCTCTCTATCTCTCTCTATCTCTCTCTGACAGCCTCTCTCTCTTTCTCTTTCTCTTTCTCTCTCTCTCTCTCTCTCTCTCTCTCTCTCTCTCTCTCTCTCTCTTTCTCTTTCTCTGTCTTTCTCTCTCTCTCTCTCTTTCTCTTTCTCTCTTTCTGTATCACGCATTCTATCAAAAAAAGTCTGTATCGTTGTTTCGCTCTTTTTTTTCAATTTTAAAAACACAATATGTATGGACGACAGTATTGTCACCATCTTATACACAATTTAACTAAACTCTTACTTGCATTCTCTGCTGTACTGTTTTATCTTACTGGTAACTGTTTCCACGAGGCCCTCAAATTAATAAAATCCTCTGAACCCTCGCAGCAGTGACAAATAATGACTTTTACCCTGAACGTCGACAACACAGTATGGCGCCTAATAAAGAACCAGAAATCCTTGTAATCAAACGGAGTAGGAGACAAAATGTACTAGTGTAAATGAAACTTCCCTAATTATCATTAGATGAATAGACGCTAACCTACAAACAAACAGAAGAAAGAAGAAAGAAAGAAAAGGAAATAAGCAAACAAAATAAAAAGGACAGCTTAACGAGCTTTCTAGATTTTTCTATATTTTTTAACCAAGGAGCTTGGACGCCTCTCTTTATAATTGTCCTTGTTTGTTAGGCGTGATAATCAACATTCTCCATTATGAAGGGGGTATGAGGAGTAAATACAGCATTAATCAAGGAAGATAAGGAAATCATTCGATAGAAGAAAAAGAAAAACGTATGAAGGAAAACAAATGATGATGGTGAGAAGGATGGTAAACATCATGAGATGACTATGGTAATTATATTATGGTGATGTTGATGATGGTAACCACAGTGACCATAGAGAAAATCGTATAAATAATGAAAGCAAATTAAAATTGTGGTTAATTAATGTTTGGAAAAGGTTAATGAAATAAATTTATAACTTTGTCTATCACGTGCAATGCCTTCAAGAATCTGCATTTTTTTGTGTAATATACATTTCTTAATCAAGAGCTTAAAACAATAAATATTTATTATGTTTTCATTTGTATTACAGAGATAGCAATGTAAGGGCGATGTTTAATTAACATGACGTTCAGAAGATCAATACACAAAAAAACTACCTAAAAATTCGAAATATTATAATAGCAAAGCATTTTCATTGGCCTTTAAAAGGTGAATTTGATAAAATTAAGTTATTTTTTATAGGGCTATCATGTATTCATGACGTCTTCAAGTGTGAATAATATATGAACGTTACATGCTGTTTTATTACGAACAATATAATAAAATTTAGAGAATAATTACAGGAAGAGTTAGATTTGTTTATTCTTTGATGTAGGCGCTCAGACTGAGAGCTGCCACAAAATGTCTTCTATTTCTTTTTGGAAATGAAAACACATAACATTGAACTCAACAGCAAGAGTAAGTGAGCAATAAGAACTATACATAAAAGAAAAGATATGGCTGTCAATCAAATAATGATTTTGTCGATGCTTACAATATTATTTAATAACAAGAGGTTATTTGTCCAGATAAGGGATTACAAATTTAAATATACATTTTTTAGAAAATAAAGAAATATGTATGTAAAAAAGTTTTGGAACATTCCTTCAGTAACATCTTCGTGCATTCTGACTTGCACGAAGCTAGTCAAATGTAATCATTGTGTGGAATATCCGATGAGGACACTAGAGATTGGAAAAAGGCAAACGATATGGCATGAAAAATAACCCCTTTCAAAAATAGCACATAACGGGAGTGGCACGGTTACAGAGACTTCAGCTTGAGGATGAATCAACAGGATGACTCGGTGAAGACCAACAGTCAGTCGTGAGTTTCAGAAATACAGCGTAACTCATCACCGCACTTGGCTGAATCCGCCTGATTGACAGTTTAGACTGTGCTCACGCTCCAGATGTGTCATGCCCTTCAACCGAGTGTGCAGGGCTCTTGAGTGAAGCAGATGAAGAGAGTGATGCGCAGTACATTGTTTGTCGATGCAAATTCAGGGCTGATAAATACTGGGACATGGAAAATCACGAAAATTACCAAAGGGCACATAAGTATGCAGACAGACACAAAGAAATAATATAGAAACGCCAATATGGAGTGTTAGAGTTTCAAAGTATCCAGGAAAAAGAACAGTGGCTAAATAAATGAGTACTAGAGTAAAATATGAAATGCATTGAGTTTAAATATGAAGGAAAGTAAAAAAAGAAAGATGTAAAATGTACAAAATGAAAAAAAATTAACAGAAGAGGACTATCAGATGAGTTAAGTAAGAGGGAGAAGGGAGGGATAGAAGCAGAATTCTTGTGCAAGAGCTAAGATAACAGTAAGATTGTGTTCGATCATAGAATTTAATCTATGGTCATATTTAAGATAATTTCCCTCTCCTTCCACGCTACATTTCACCTATGCATGATATGGTATTTCGATTTCCGTCCCACCGATTTTTCGCCCACTCTCCTATCATTTTTCTTGCCGACTGACTGATCACAGAGATAATATCGACATATAGCCACTTCTGATTTCCCTTATCTGCGACAGCACTATACCCCTATGCTGTGTGGTCTTGCTTCTTTACCGCCAACCTTTGTAATGTAAAATCGTTGGTTCTCATTATAATGACCCAGAGCGTTACCCGTTGGAGCTGATGGTTTGTGGAATGGGCGCCATGCTCTTCCACCCTTCCACTCTTTCACTCTTTCACTCTTTCACTCACCATCTCCCAGGAATATCATAGCACTCTCTGTAAAGTGTACTTTTCCTGTCTGGCACACAGATTTTGTACCCAATAGGATTTAATTTATGAACTTCAAAGGAAATACTTGGTTAATAATTATGCAAAACTACCTTTTCCTCCGTTCAAAAGTACGTGTTGAAAATGAGGGGCTAAATAAGAAAAAAAATCAGTTAGGAGATGTAGTCGTATTTTTCAATCTTTAAAACCTGATCAAACCACTCGATTGTGACTCAGTAAAACGTTTTCGCTACCACATCATTCTCGCGATAGCTTCAGTAATTCAAGATTGATTGATTGATTGAGAGCATTTTTCCAAGTTTAGTTTAATGTTAGCGAAGAGAAAACCCAGCTCATAAAGGGTGGCTCAAACAACCGCAAGTAGCAAAAAGCATAATTTTATATAGAACAAAATGATCCAAGCGGATATGTTATTTTTTGACGGAGCCCATGGGGTCTACGATTAAACGTAACGCTTCGTCGAATCATGTTCCATGTAAATGTTTATTTCTCATTCAAAATTAACGTGACTTACAAAGGATGCCCTATGTTTCCGTTTCTTCTTTATATCTCTGAAACTTTTCTTCACAAGGAAAGCTTATGGAATCAATATTCTATGTCTTTTCGCTGTTCTTTGTTATCATTGTAATGGAAGCCGTTGTGTTTTTAGCTAACGCGTCTTGTTCTTTCTTGTTTATATTTTCTTTTTAGAGCTTTTTTTCCCTTTTTTCTTTTTATACCTTCCTTTGAAGTTTGTGTTTATATATTTTTTTTCTTTTCTTTATTATAACTCTGTTCAATTGCGCAATAAATTTGTCCTGGTTATATTTACTGGATATTGTATTGATTTAATTAAAAGGAAAGCAACCCCAATAAGTAATGGGCGTAGCTGATTCGGAACAATTAAAGGGCTGTGCAGATAAATAAAAAAAAAATTTAAAAAGAGAAAAAAAGGGAAAAAAACATTTGATTTCGGAGATGTTTCCACTGTCATTCTTTATATATTTTATTTAATCTCATCTTCAAGTAAATGAACAACTGATGAGAATCGTATTATAAAAAAAGAGGAAAGAAGAATAATCAAACTGCACGAACAATCGTTTTGGTATCACAAGGGATAACATCAGAGTAAATACAAATATTTCTCTGTCCTCAGGAGGCTGGCGTGATCATGCACAACAACAGCAGTGCTGGTAGCTGTCTCTGGAATCACTAGTTGGACAGCTATTCTAAAGTCTGAACATGTAAGTGCAGACCAGATGGTAGACAGTTTGAATGGGAACAAAAGCCCTGAGGCCTGAAGGACTAATTCGAAGAGGGTTCAAACCTTTAACCCCGGGTGGTTGAGCTGGTAACGCTAAAAACCACACATCTACTGCCTGGGATGTTTGATAGTTCAGAAATCACCCCGCTATGGAAGGGCTTTATTACGCTATAAAACAAAAAAAAAGAGAGATGTCATTCTAACAAAGTTTAGATTTTGCTATTACTTAGTTCTTCTTGCTGGGCATTATTGACTGAAATTCTTATCGAACTTTTATAGAAAGTTGGGACTTATGAACATGCTCGACACTTCGATTAATAATCTCGATACTTTTCTGGGAAAAAAACCACTATATTTATTATAAAAAAAGGTTTACTCAAAGCGAGCAAGTAAAAAAGGTAAAGAAAGTAATGTTTGTTCAATAAGTTTCTCAGTAACAATTTTCCATGTGTCGAATTAATTTAAAGCTTGAGAAAAGCGGACAATACATAAAATGAATGATTGTTCTTATTTTGACGGTTTTGAACTTCACAAAACTATAACAATCCTCTCTCGTACTTGCACACCTTTCTGATTCTTATACGAATTCATATCTTGCTTTTCAGGAACAAACCCTAGCTCAGTTGTCTTCGACAGACATCTCTCAAAACAACGGACAGCACGAGGTTTTAAATCCAGTGCTGGTTTGATCCGTGAGAGACATAGATCTATGATTTCTCTGATCATAACCCACGCTTTGTCTTCAAACCAGAGCTCCTCTCCACATGTTACCAGCAGAAAACACAGGAAAGAGTCACTAGTATCATCTACATGTTACCAGCAGAAAACACAGGAAACAGTCACTAGTATCATCTACATGTTACCAGCAGAAAACACAGGAAACAGTCACTAGTATCATCTACATGTTACCAGCAGAAAACGCAGGAAAGAGTCACTAGTATCATCTACATGTTACCGTCAGAAAACACAGGGAACAGTCACTAGTATCATCTACATGTTACCAGCAGAAAACACAGGAAACAGTCACTAGTATCATCTACATGTTACCAGCAGAAAACACAGGAAACAGTCACTAGTATCATCTACATGTTACCAGCAGAAAACACAGGAAACAGTCACTAGTATCATCCACATGTTACTAGCAGAAAACACAGGATACAGTCACTAGTATCATCTACATGTTAGCAGCAGAAAACACAGGAAACAGTCACTAGTATCATCTACATGTTACTAGCAGAAAACACAGGATACAGTCACTAGTATCATCTACATGTTACCAGCAGAAAACGCAGGAAAGAGTCACTAGTATCATCTACATGTTAGCAGCAGAAAACACAGGAAACAGTCACTAGTATCATCTACATGTTACCAGCAGAAAACACAGGATACAGTCACTAGTATCATCTACATGTTAGCAGCAGAAAACACAGGAAACAGTCACTAGTATCATCTACATGTTACCAGCAGAAAACACAGGATACAATCACTAGTATCATTATCTACCTGACAATGTCTCTAGCCAGCTTCCTCCCTCTATCTTTCTCTCTCATTTTATCTTTTGTCTTCCCTGATAGCCTTACTTTATATCTTCCTCATCTCCATCTTTTTTATATAATACTGGCTACATATCTATCCATCTAAATATCTACATATATATCTACCTATATATGTTTTTATCTATGAATCTGTCTACCTACCTACCTAACTATCTATATGTCTATTATATCTTTCTATTTTTCTATCTATCTATACGTCTGTCTTTCCATTTATTATTCAACTTTCGAACTTATCTGTCTTTCTCGCTGACTATTTTTAGCCATAGGCCTACATGTCAATTGTTAAGTTGCTTTGATCTGTACATGGAGACAGACATCAATTATTTATACATAAACAGCATCTACCAATTGCCTGTCCGCACTTGCTGGGGATCGAAGAATATTGATTGGTTTTGACAACGACAGGCATGCGGTACTCAGAGGTCAATAACGGAAATGATTTGATTCTCCACAGACATTGCGGTTTCAAATTGATTTTTTTCATAGCATCAATACTGCTTTCAGAGACAGTCACAAAGTATCAGACTGCTGCGATTTTTTTCAACAGGAAAACCTGATGTTTCTTTGCTATCACTTTGGTTGCAAAATTTATTCTTTGTTTACCATTAATCTACCTCTCTAACACCGCATTGTTGAAAAGATTATTCTTCAGCACCAGTCAATCCACCTCTCTGCCAATTCTTTGCAAAAAAAGCTCTTTGCCACTAATCTACCTGTCTCTAATTTCTTTGGGAAAAATGTGTTGTGTATCACGATCTATCTGTTTCTTCTTTATCGTTCACTATTTCAGATTATCATCATAAGTCAAAAAGATGGTTCGTTCTAAAAAAAAGGAGGAAAAAACTTGTTAAAACGACGAAAAATATTCAAAACTTTTTTTTACTAATTCCTACAGATTAAAAATTTTCAAACTATAAAGGTTGTATTCATGATGAAACCATTCTTGAATGGAAAAAAAAGGTGGAGGACAGAGAGCTTTTGACTATTTCGCTTTGCTGTTATTGCTTTCCAGTGTTCGAAATTCTGCGATGGAGCGTGCAAAGAAGGAAAGAAAATCCTCTTTTACAAAGTATTTTTACAATTCACAATTACAAACAAAAAGTAACAATTAAAAATATAAGGAAAGGATAAAGAAGAAAAGATCAAAACGCGTCTGTTAACTAAAATTGATTAGTAAACAGTAAAACTATAGACACCCTTTCCATAAGATATAAACGAGTACAAAAGTATTTTACTCAAATAAATGGTTTGAAAGAAACGTATAAACTATCGACAGCTTCAACAATAGATGGATGGCAATAAATTTTCACATTCAGGCTACGCTTCTGTACCAACCAAAACTAAAAAAAGCTATAAAATCTAATGCTGTTTTTTTTTTTTTACTGCAGCTGCTGTAATCTTTGACATTGAGGTATTAAGACTTTAGCATCCTCTCACATTATAACCGGTCGATATCGGTTGTATTGTTAATTTACAAAGAGATAAAACTGAAAAGGGAAGGCCGCCTCTATGATCGATTACTTTTTGCTTCACAACCGAGTGAGTTATTCAAAGATAAAGTGAGGAGAAGGAAAAGCAGAGGGCTACAGACTGTGTTATCGACCTAGCCAGTAAGCCTTTAAGGCGTGAAGACGAGCTATAATGATTATATAGCGCGAGTGGTCGTTCTTTCTTCTGTCAAAGAACTTACAGCTGAATAAACTGCGCCCTGTAATTACAGCCAAATATTCTTATGCATTCGGTTTTTCTTCGCTTTCATTGGTGATAGGCTTGAGAAAAAGTTAAGAGTTTTCAATTCTCGTGAACTAAAGTGGTTACTTTACAGCCATGCCGAAACTCAGCTTTAAAGATAAATGGTTGGTAATAGGTAGCAAGAGATGACATTTGACATAAAAAACAATCAAGTTTTGTCAACATTATTTTTAGTTTTCAAATGATAAATTCGCACAACACATTAACAACATCTCGCACTTCTAAATTAATCTAGAGAAAATCTTATAAAACTCCTCAAACAGAAGCAAAATGTACGAAATCCAATAATCTGTAACAAAACAAAACAAAAAATTGTATATCTTAGGACCGATTGAACTCATTGGCAGAGGCCATTTGCAAAACTTCACGACAATTCACATACTATTTTTTTAAAAACCATGTATGATTTGTTTACCGCAGTCCAAGTTCAGTTTTTTTGGATAGATTGAAAACATTTTGTACTCATTCATTCCTAAAACTTTGAATGAAATTCCGTCTGGAAGTGTATGGACACCAGTTGATGTACTATCATGGTTCTATAAAAACTGCCGTAAAGCCACACGATCAAGCCTGTGGTGGAAGTACAGGCCGAAAGAGGCGCCCGAGGTGGTTAAAATCAATTTAGATGTTTCAACTCATACAAAATTCATGGATTACAGGACAGTGCTTGCTTGCACTGAGACAGACTCAATCGGTGCGCAAAGGAAATTCCGTTTCTTGTCAAACTTAGAATCGATGAAAACAACAGAGGTTTAACTTAAATGAAATAAAGTGAGATTCCCTCTCGTCTTGAAAAAAGATGCAATGTCCTGGTTATTTATAGACAGTTTAAAACCACGCAAAAAAAAAAAAATTAAACAGAAGAATGATAAAGATGTTATAACAATATTATTACTACTACTATTACTACTACTACTACTACTGCTACTACTACTACTACTACTACTACTACTACTACTACTACTACTACTACTACTACTACTACTGCTGCTGCTGCTGCTGCTACTACTACTACTACTACTACTACTACTGCTGCTGCTGCTGCTGCTGCTACTACTACTCCTCCTACTACTATTTCTATTACTACTACTACTGCTGCTGCTGCTGCTGCTACTACTACTACTACAGCTGCTGCTGCCGCCGCCGCTGCTGCTGCTACTACTACTACTACTATTACTACTAATACTACTACTACTACTACTACTACTACTACTACGACTACTACGATTACTACTACTACTTCTTCTTCTTCTTCTTCTTCTTCTTCTTCTTCTTCTTCTTATTATTATTATTATTATTATTATTATTATTATTATTATTATTATTATTATTATTATTATTATTATTATTATTATCATTATGATTTTATTATTGCATTGTATTCATCAGTATCAGTAATAACAGCGGCTGAAGAAGTACCAATAGTCGTAGTAACAGCAGTAGTAGCAGCAGCAGTAGCAGCAGCAGCAGCAGCAGCAGCAGTAGTAGTAGTAGTAGTAGTAGTAGTAGTAGTAGTAGTAGTATAGTAGTAGTAGTAGTAGTAGTAGTAGTAGTAGTAGTAGTAGTAGTAGTAGTAGTAGTAGTACAGTGGTGGTGGTGGTAGTGGTGGTATCAATGGTAGAAGAGTAATAGTACTTCTAGTAGTAGTCTAATCCTTATGATATTTATCGTCATGATCATTACTTAACTTTTTATTCGGTATTTGAGTGATTTTTTTTCTTCAAATCTATAGCTACCTTCTTCCATGCTTGTTGTTCTTTATCAGTCTATGTGTTTTTGTCTGTCAGGTGTCTCTCTCCCTCATTTTTCCAGTACTTCATCAAGTTATTTATCATCATGGTTCCCATCTATCTATCTATCTATCTATCTAAATCTCTGTCCATCTATCAATCTATCTATCTATCTGCCTGTCTATCTGTCTGTCTATCTGTCTGTCTATTTGTCTGTCTAACTATCAGTCTGTCTGCCTGACTATTTGTCTTTCTCTTTTCTCTCTATTTGTCTATATTGAAACATATGGGTCTCTGGCCATCTGTTTTCTGGTCCCTTGCCAGGGAGACCCATTCCAGGGAAGCTCTATCTTGGCAACCCAATCAAATTATCACGCTCGGTCTGGTTAACAGTTGACAGACCGCTTGCGAGGGGAGGACCACTAGGAGCCGCCCATTAACGCAGGGTCATTCTTCATCCCACTCATTATTGCCTCCAGGAAACTTTTAATGATAAAAATAATAGCGTAAGTTGTCAAGAGGACAGCTTCGCCAAAACACACTTAATATTGACATTGAAAAGGCTGTCACTTGAGTGTCATGAAACTTCCCTAATGTTTCCTTTTTATATAGATTTAAAAAATGTATCCCTATCAAAATATTGAAATAGTGATGGTTTTTTTTTAGCTGGTATTTGAATTGGCAATTTTGTAATATAAGCGAAAATGTTACACAGTGTGAAGCAGATTTATTTTCGTTTGTACAAAAACGTATTCGTCCTTATCACCCCTCTCAGTCCACATTCAGTGATTTTTTATTCACTTTGGAATAATAGAATTATTGCTAAATGATTAAGAATAAGAGCAGCCGCGTTAGGCAACAGCCATTTCCCAACCACTCAACTTATTATTCAGCTTTTCTGAGAAAATTAGTTGAAAAGATTAGAGAGGAAGTACAGAGCCTTACCTCGAGTACACCACTTTCAACGTCGTAAAGGTGGTAAGGGTAAAATCTTTTCTTTCATCCAGACAGCTTTAATACTGTTGAAACTCAAACCCTAATGTCTCCCTATACAGTTTGAACTGATAATATCTTAAGGCCAAGTTTTTCCAGTAAATGTATTTCCTCGCAACCTTCCCACCTAATTCGTTTGTCGGGTCTTGCTCAGTGGATTACACAACCAAATAATATCCGTAATGAGACACTACGAGGCAATACGTCATGCCTCTCACAGGATTGCCACTCTGGGCGGTGAACAAAATCTTAAGGTCGAAAAGGTTTCATAAATAATGCTTTTAGCGATTTTGTGTTTCTTTACTTTGTATTTATCTGTTTTACTTGAGCTTAATATACTTTTACGATTTTATTGATACCATTGACAAAAATAAGCATATTAAAAGGACTCATGCGAGCCGGATCTATCTAATTATGTTATCTCTTCCAATGATTCTTCTATCTAATCGAAACAGACACAATCTCATCATTTCATAGACATGACTGTGTAATCGTCATTTTTGCCAACAATCAAAGGCAAACTGGTTGTTTTCATAAAATAGCATGTGAAAAAAAGAATAATTGGCTAACTTTGAACCGTTCCATTTATTTATAGATCCCTTTTTTTGTTCAAAGTCATGTAAGTGCAACTAAAAAGGAAGCTGTGAGTTCCTATAAGCCAGAGTACTTCTCTGTGTGGTTTTTTTTTTTTTTGCTGTACCAGCACAACCTTGTAATGAGCGTTAAGAAGTTGATTGAGGGAACACATGATTAGCAGTTCTCTCGTGCTGCCTATAAACAGGTTTATACAGTTACTCCGCATTTAAAACTGGTGACAAGTTCAATTAGGAAGAGAGGTAATATTGAAAGCAAGTGAAGATGAATTTAAGTGAAAAAAAGAGATAAAGAGAGGATGGGGGAGAGGGGAAGAGAGACAGCTATAGAGTTTAAACGTCAGACCATATCACTGAGGCAGGCCTACGAAAAGACAGTCAGCCCAAGGCACGCAGAGATTCAGCAGCAGCAACGACGGATCACCGGATTTCATAGCATGTTTACGTAGACAGGATAGATGAATAAAAGAATGAATAGATATAAAGAAAGTCAGGCATATAGAGAGAAAGATTATTAGATAAGAATTGGGATATAAATAATTATTCTTCTTCATTTAATTTATCTTATTTTGGGGAAGTGAAACAGATGCATTGTCTTGAGTTTGTTGATGTTTTCTTTGTCCTTGAAGATATGCCCTAAAGCCACACGGGGGATCGTGCGGCGTCTATGTCCAGATGAGAAAAAAAAAAGAAACTAACTGGCCTTTACAGGAAGAAAACATGGCAACATCGGAATTGTATGGCCACTGTTTTCCAGGCTCAAGCTCCATCATTGTGTGCCCCCTCCGGACCACTCAAACTACTTTTCCTAATCCTCCTCCTGTAATCAATAATTGTGTGGTAATCCTCTTTACTTTAGAGTGCGCAACTGGCTAAAAGCTGCCGGGATTTAAAATGTACCAACACTATTGGATATAACACTAGACACTGGTAGTTGGAAAAAGGAAGAAAAAGAAAGTTAATGCTTCCCCATACTCCCCATCCCCTTCTTTTCTCTTACCTCTCGCCTTCACTCTTTGTGAGGTTTTTTCACCATTACTCCAATCTCTTTCTTTCTTCCTCTGTGTCTGTGTGTGTGGCGCTCTCTGTCGCTCCCACCTATTTTTTTTTTCTCAACCTTACTCTGCCTATCTTACGTCCTATTTTTTTTGTCTTCAGCTTTTGCTTTCACAAACACAAACTCTTTTCCCACTCACTCTCACTCACTCTCTGTCTCTGTCTCTGTGTCTGTCTGTCTGTCTGTCTGTCTCTCTCTCTCTCTCCATCTCTCTCTCTCTCTATCTGTCTCTCCTTCTCTCTCTCCCCCATAATTCTCCTTGACATCTCTTTCTTTCGTTGTCACTCTTTCTATCTCTTGTCAATGTGGCTTTTTCTCTGCCTATTTCTTGCTAAAAAGTCGCTCTTATCTTTTCTCCTCCGCTCACTTCTCTCTCTCTCCTTCTCATTCCCCTCATTTTGTTCTGATCTCTCTAGTTCATACAATTTCTCTCTCTTTCTCTATGTATCTATTCATCTATCTTAAAACTAATCCAGTTTAACACTCTAGCTATTGTGATAATTTGAAAAAGACAGATATATCTATCTTTCTCTGTGACTCTCCGTTCACTTGGCTTCCTTTTGCATTGATTTTGACGCAAGTCTGATTGCAGTATTTTCTGTTTGTCACATCGAAATTTCATACTAACCGTGTTATTCTTAAACTATAAATAATTCGCTAGCAATTTTTCCAATCATTTGCATCGTGTTCCACCTTTTGTTTTTGAACCCCTTGATGTCTCCAACCTGTTACAAATTACCTAGCACACTGTATCTATTCAATACAAACAGGAAGAACGCACGCTCGTTGTGTTATCTGCATTAAAGATTTCGAAATTGTAAATGAAAATAACCATCTCCTCTCTACAATACTTGCACTTAGATATCCTTTAAATTTAATTATGATTATATGTTCTAGGAAAAAATGACCTGGACAAATATTCCCGCTCTAGTAGTTGGATTAAGTATATATAAAATAAGAGAGCGTTAAAAACTCATTTATAGTACCTCATTGCTCACTGAAATTTCACAAAATCAATACAATTATAGGAAGGTAAAAGCCAGCAGACATGCGTCAGATGGGTTTCTGACTGCCACAGTCTTCCTCTGAACGTTGCCTGTACTGGGCTCAATCAATACTTTTTAACTCTTCTAACCCCCTGTGAATCCGCAAGATCTATTTCTGACTGGTAAAAAAATTAAAAAAAAAAACGGACACAGATCTCTCCATCTTCTCTCTCTCTCTCTCTCTCTCTCTCTCTCTCTCTCTCTCTCTCTCTCTCTCTCTCTCTCTCTCTCTCTCTCTCTCTCTCTCTCTGTCTAAACAGCAGGTTATTCAACTACCGCACTTTACGGCAAAGTTGAATGATTATCAGGTTAAAGACAAAATAAGCGAAAAGAGTGTAAATAATCGGAACTTCTTTTTCTACATTGGCGTGTCTGCTTGTTGCTTGTTTTACTGCGAAGTGTTTCTCGTATCATTCAATACAGCTCATTTCTTATCTACTGTCTGTTTATCTTTGACTCATTCGAGCGTTCTGTTCTCGGCTTCTCTCTTCGATCTTGCTCCTAGCATTATTCCTCTTGCTCATCACTTGAACTGTTTTGCGAGGACAAATATGCCTCACTCTATTCAATTGCTTTGCTATTTGTCCAACCTGGCTGTGTTAGCCCGTGAGTATTAGAGCTGACAAAGGGTGATGCTGGAGTGAAACACCTTAGCTTGAAAAGCATTTTACCAAGTTTTCATTTTCTCGGCGCAAGGTTGCTCTCTTCTTCTTCTTCTTCTTCTTCTTCTTCTTCTTCTTCTTCTTCTTCTTCTTCTTCTTCTTCTTCTTCTTCTTCTTCTTCTTCTTCTTCTTCTTCTTCTTCTTCTTCTTCTTCTTCTTCTTCTTCTTCTTCTTCTTCTTCTTCTTCTTCTTCTTCTTCTTCTTCTTCTTCTTCTTCTTCTTCTTCTTCTTCTTCTTCTTCTTCTTCTTCTTCCTCTTCTTCTTCTCTTCTTCTTCTTCTTCTTTTTCCCCATAGTTAAAGTTTGTAATAATACTTTTTTATATAATAGTCTGATTGGCGTATTTTTAAAGACGAGTCAGTTTTCATAATATTCATGTAAATACATGTTTCTATTCTTAGATTTTTTATAGATACACATAGTTTAGTAGAACTTAAACCAGCTCATCTCACAGAACGGTAGATCATTACTTTGACTGACCATTTGCTGAGAAACCGCTAATAGTACATTGTTAACATTGTTGTTGCTGTTTTTGAACCATGATACTAGTATACATATTTTCAAAAATAATAAGTTTGAACGGGATTTAGAAACCATCTTTTTCATAAGGTATTCTCAAACACAGGGATAGAGTGAAATAAAAAAACACTAAGATTTATCTTTTCAGCTTAAGAAAAGGACATTGAAAGAATATACAAAAAAAAAAACTTTTTGTTGCAATAATTTCAAGCTGTCCTGTCACGTTGACCGCTATTAAGTCAGATAGACGGGGCCATCCGGACGAAACTGAACCCATGTCTTCCGATTCGATTTCTGCTTTAATGATATACTGAGAAGACGGCACACTATGAACTCTGCAACTTACAGCCGAATTTCATCAAACTATGAAACATAAATTTAGATTGATTTATGTACCCTATTAAGCAATATGGTTTCTCCATTTATTCTATAGCATTAGGAACACAGATGCAACATATATATTTCACCAAGCATGGAACTTGTTACTTTTACTGTCTTATACAAAATAATTCAACCAAGGGATGAAACAAGTTCAAAATAGTTATAATGATTTGGAAAGAGCACAGACTCCCAAGCAAAGGGAAAGTAAGTTATATTGTGCTCGACTGATCATCATAAAAAGTATAAAGTATTGTAAAATCGTTACCTCTTCTAAGAGATCCCTAGGTAAACGATAACATAACTATAGTAATAAGTATTACTGATTTGCCAATATCTATAACTTGATAGCCCACTTTTTCTGAGTTTTATAACCGGTGGCTGATTAGCTTGAGGTTCATAGAGTTGGTAGATATAAATCTTTATTACTGTTGCGTCTGATTGATTCTACTTTCAGTTGCTAAGTGGTTTTTTTTTTTTTTTTGTTTTTTTTGGTTGTTGTTATTTTCCTTACATGCTTTGAACTTTATATCACTAAAAAGTGTACTCGGTATACTAAGGTCATAATATTATATCGATCACATGAATTCAGAAAGCTGCATTCTCTATGATTCAATCTTATATAATTTATGTATATATATATATATATATATATATATATATATACATACATATATTATGAATAATATTATATATATATACATATATTATGAATGATATCATATATATATATATATATATATATATATATATATATTATATATTTTTTCGCTTATGAAAGACAAGTTCAAAATGTGAAAATGTTGCCCCTTAAAGTGTAAAGTTTTCTTTGTTTCAATCAAGCGATTTGAATGATAATTTGGCATCTGCTAATAAAAACAATCCTTTGGTTCTCAAATACTACGAAAGTTTAAAACTACATTATAGAAATTACTAGGTAATAATAGTATTTTTAAACTTTATTTGGGGTAGATGTAGATGAAAATGATTTTTATAAACATTATTTTTTACATAAAATAATGTTCATTTTTTGACGGCATTTAAATTTATGTGGGGGTTTTGTTATTGCTGTTGTTTTGTTTTGCTTTTTTTTTTTTTTTACCTTCGCTCTTTTATTTAAGAAGGAAGCTTTTCAATTAGCGTTTTTTTTTTTCACCATCTGATTCAGACAATTCTTCTATGCCGAAAATATACATGTATATGGGGAAAAGATGGGTTTTTTTTTTTTGTTTGTTTTGTTTGTTTGTTTTTTGGTTTTTTTTGGTGTTTTGGTTTTGGGGGGGGGGGGGGGGGGGGGGGGAGAGGATGAAACTATATCAAATGGAACGCCATAAGAAACAGGAGATAATAGAGTTAACACAAATATAGGGTTCGTTACCACAACAGTATATATATATTATACATCCTTATATGTTATCTTTACTTTCCTAATTTCTTATGTACTCTGCAGGAATATGAGGGGTAACCCACGCCTAAAGGCGCGGAAGAGTTGTTCCAAGCCAACTCATTAAGCTGAAATCCCGTGAAATCCCGTGGAAGCTCTCGTCAAGTGGAGATTTGAAGACCCACTGACGCGCAATGTCCTGAATAATTACCACAAGCACTCTATCGCTCCCTGTGGAAACTTTGCTTCAGGTCCGACATGGATGCTCATAGAGAATAATGTAATCAAGGATTATGCATCGTGCTAAACCCATGGGAAACTCTCCGATACTTATTAAAAGAAAGAGTTATTTTTTTACATTATTTGTTTTGATACTTATATATGCCTATAAAATTGATATTTTATTAATAAAAAAAAATTTTAAAGTTTTTTATACACATCTTGTTCTTGAAAGTTCAATTTTTACACATTCTTAAAACCTTGAAATATATAAACACTTCCATTTAGGTTCATCCATGTAATCTAATTTAACTTTAAACATCATTTCCTCGTGGAGCTCTTCCTATCAACTGGGTAAGGTGAGCTGTGTTTTGTAAGCCGGTCGAGCAACAGCGCCGAAAAATCTATGCATACAAAACAGCTGAGGCTGACAGTGCTCATAGGTGCGGAAATAAAGTTAAAAATTATAAAATGCGAACTTGGGAAAAAGAATATTCTGAAAGGAATATACTACATGTACTTTGAACGTCCTCTGTTCCTATATTTCACAGATTTCTTTTAACAAGGCACTAGAATTCTCTGTGAACTAGAATTGTGAAACTAGATAGACCTAAGTATTCCACTCTTTTTTATATTTTATGTGTTTCTTAAACCAGGTTTCAAGATACAAAGGCATTAAATGAAAATATAGAAAAAGATCAAAGCAACAAGGTGATTCTAACAACTGTAACGGATATTTTGAAACGCCACCTAGGAGAAGCTTAAAATTTTTTGATAGTCTAATGCTTTTTCATGATGTCTTTTGAAATTATTCTTTAAAAAAGTTATTAATATTATTTTTCACTTTCTGTTTGTCTCTCTATTCTCTATCTACAGACTGTCAGATAGATTGATAGATAGGGGGATAGAGAGAGGGAGAGAGAGGGAAAGGAAAAAAAAAGGGGGGGGGGGAATTGAGGAAACAAATCTCAATCACAAACTATTTCAAACTGAAGAATTTTTTTAAAAATCTCTTCAGAGTCAATATTATTTTGCACAAAATCTCTCTATGTTTCGACCGTAGTATTGACCAAATGCAGTAAGTGGAACGAGCTTTTGAGTAATCTATTGACTCTTATCGTCAATCTGGGGAAACACCAATCAAAGTATCGGAGGAAAAAACAAAGCAGTTTGTAACTGATAATGAATTTTCTTACTTTGGCGTCCGAGAAATACGTCTCGAAAACCCACTCTAATCGGCAGTATATCGGAACGGCGCCTCCATTGTCATGAGAACAATAGAGGTTGGATTATCAGAACGGCGCGTGTATCGCCGACATCATTATGTGTACGATTACTTGACGTTAATTTATTTGTCGAGATTAAAATTCGATTACTCCTGGAAATCATTCCCCTCTGCGTTTCACATGCAGGCTTGGGACTGCCAAAGACCGCATTAGAATGATTGTAAGTGTCATTTTAATATGGTACAATATAATAAAAGTCAGTTGTATTTTTAAAATTGGATTGTCACTCAATGTAAGTCTAAAACTGGAAGCATTTTGTAGGAGATTTTCTTCAAGAAGCGTTCAGTCGTGAGGTGCCCTTCTTTGTACATGTTAATAAGTTCCAGTCGATTTTTTTCTATGTCTCTGTCTGCCTTTCGCTTTGTGGCCACTGGTGTTTTCATTTTTAGTGTTGCTTTGGATATTTCATGGGCCAAGTTCTGCATGAAAAGAAAGGTGTTGGGCTTTGAAGAAATGAAGGACTGCTTGAAGTTCTTGTGAAAAGCCTCACACTCATTGGTAGTTCTTCCTTCAACCTCTTGGTTGGTCCAAGCGGGAGGTTCGAAGGGTGCTGAAGTACTGATGTAATTGTTGAATATATAGTCTGCGAAAGCTTCGCATTTTTCGGATTCAGGTTGTTTGACCATCAAGCAAAAGGCAAACACATCATCCACTTCTTCATAACTGAGCGCTGGAAGACCAAAAAACAATTTAAGCCAATTCCCTATGTCTGATTCCTCATTCTTGTAGTCGGTGATGAGACCAAGTGTCTGTATTTTTCGCAGCCAGGATTGTCGAATATGGAAGTGGTAGAACTTGATTACGAAGTTTGATGTATTTCTGACTGCTTCTGCCATTGCAGCCTCTTGATCGATGTGGATGGTTTCAATGGAAAGGGAAGAAGTGGATGATTCAAAAGATTCTAAAAGCATCCGCAGCATCTGTTCGTATGTCTGTTTCGTCGGGCAATAGGAAAAAAACGCAGGGCACGTACATTCCATTGTTGAGAGCGAAGAAGGTGTAAAGCTGGTAAAAATAACGAGGGCATGTGTAAAATGTACCATCGGCATACACATGTTTGGTGGAACACAGAAATCTAACAGTCTCTGGTGTAGCAAACATGATGATACTGGATGCACTGTTGATGTTAAAAAGTATTGAAGACTGATGGCCCTGTAAAATTTCACATGTTTCTGTCAAACTTCGTGGTAGATTTGGCATTACTTTTTTCCTTGCACGGTATATCGACTGGCGTAACATTTTTTGCGTCGTTGAAGTCCAGAGAGTCGTAGCACTGTATCTCTGTGCATGCCATTTCGAGAGGTCGTTCATGCACACTTTCTTCTGCCTTTCGCTTCACGGCCCCTCGGACTTGATGTCGCTGGATTGTTCTGTCGTCTTCTGGCTCATGGTTGTGGGCTGTTTGAAATGACAGTACCTCTGAAAGTTGAACATCGGTTGTACATCTTGATTTGCATTGGTAATTCGTACATCTCCACGAAATGGATTGCTTGTGCTCCTTGTCCTTGTTTAATCCAAACTTGTCGATGATAATACCGGTCTTGCCTTTTCTCGTCGTGAACGTCTCCATTTTTGGACAGGGAATGACTATGTACATCAATGTACTGTTCTTTTATAGTGGAGATGTGTGTGTGAACAGAATTTTAAGTTCAAGTTCACGTTTATTTTAGGCCACTGGCCAAAGAACAAACATCAGCAACCACAACGGCACACCACAACAACAAAAGCAAAAACATAATCACAGGCCAATGAATCATGCAATATAACACATGTAAACATACACACAGAATATACTGTTGGCTAACTGTTGGCTAACGGAGCGTGAAGTAAGATCGTGTTTTTTCGCAGTACCTATTTAAAATGTTTCACCTATGTTTATTATCAGCAGCGAGTATTCGTTGAGACCCTATCGACTAATCTTGAGTGAGAAAATATTCGATTACTGCTAGGCGTCGAAGATCAAAGAAAACGTACGCGCCATTCTGATAACGAAATAGACGCCGTTCGGATAAACGTTATTACGTAAAGGCGCCGTTCTGATAACCTGCCCTCTAATCAGTGCTCTTAGCTCACACCATGTGACTGCAGGCTTAGTGCATTTCTGTGAGCAGCCTGAGTCAGGGCTATAAGTATTTCTTAAACATTACTCCCCAATATTATGAAGAAAAGGCAAAAAGTACAAGTGGATCGCTTGCAAATACCATAGAGCTGAAAAAGCGTACTTGTTCAAATTCCCCTGCATGTTTACTCCCGATATCCACAGCCCTGTCTCCCATGCCACTCATGGAAGAATGAATGGATGAAAAAATTGGTGTGAAATGGTTGGCTGTAAACAAAGGAGGAAATATGTGATTTATATATAAGAAATTTAAAGTAATTCCTAATTTCTTTGCAATTCTCACAAAAAATACTTTACCAAGGGAAATCTAAATTTTGTAGAATATTTCTATCATCTTTGTTGTCGGTATTTTTTAAGATATATCTTTTTTTACAACATGTGGTGCAGCTAATTTTTCTATGATTATCGCTCCTTCTTATTAGACCTAACGACTCACATCTTACGTCTAAGAATCCATCTTCGATTTATGCCTTAGCATCATTGTTTGGGATTTGTTCTGCTAAAAGTCACCGTAATAGTTGTTACAAGTTGATAGTTTAAAATGAATTACATTTGCTTTACAATAGACTGGTTGCATAAAAAAACCTCCCTCAATTTGAATGTGGAATTATAGAAGAAAAGATAAAAAAAAAAACGCACAGTGTTATCGTTTATGAAAAATTAATTTAATTGAACACTTGACCGCAAACTGTGTAACATCTGGACATATAAAAGTATCACTCTTTGCTCTTAGTAATTTATTTCTTTGCCAGTTGAAATCAAATTGATTCTTGTGGTGTGATTCACGTGAAAGTGGAAATCGTGTTTGTGGGCTCAAAAGGTAGTGCTTTGTGAGTACCAAAAGTATCTTGGTCCCGTCAAATTTTCAACTGGGATCAAAGTCAGTTCTAGATTGTTCTCCTTTCTTAAATCGAATTCTCACAGCATATTGTAATATGTACCACTTTCTAAGACTGTTTTACTTCTCCCAATTATCCTCATCCTAGATTACCAGAAAAGCAAGACACCCCTCCCTTCTTCACAGATTTCCATAAGGGCAAGACGCCCCCATCCACCTTTTCCTCTCAGATATCCATCGGAGCAAGACGTCCACCCTCTACCACCCTCAACTCTCTCTCTCTCTCTCTCTCTCTCTCTCTCTCTCTCTCTCTCTCTCTCTCTCTCTCTCTCTCTCTCTCTCTCTCTCTCTCTCTCTCTCTCTCTCTCTCTCAGTCTCTGTTTCTCTTTTTCTTTCTGCTCTACTTACTCTAACTGTGTGCAGCTTTTTGTTTTCATTTTCAAAAGGTGTTTCTCTCGGTCTACAAAGTTAAGCGATGCAAGAGGAAAGTTATTAGATCTAAATCCTTCTCAAATCTACAGACGTCTGAGCTGCTTTATTTTTGTAATATCATGTTTTAAACTTTTCTACCAGTCTGTTGATCAAAGATCATCCTGTTTCTAGTTTCTTGGGTGTTCTGCGACAATTTAATCCTTCTTACTTGAAGAACGGCCAAAAACGACTTGATCTAAGACATTGAGTCACGGTAAATTTTGGTCTTGCGATTCCACCTAGATCTACGTTCTTTTTCGAATTTGTCGCAAAAATTGAACTCAGACAGAAATGTAAATTTTTCGTAGTTTATAATAATTATTTATCTTGCATACTGTCTCTATCTGTATTTGTAAAAAAAAAAAAAGCCTCTTACTGATCCTCATAAATGAAGTCTTTTTATTTGAACAGAATATTTCTACTCTGTCACCAGCCTTCTAAGCTTCATACAGTTTACTTCTAGCTACAGATGAAATCTGAGGAATTGAATTGAGCATTGTCGAATAAAAGTGCAAAGATCATCTTTTTGGGTAATTAATTTGAAATGAGATGAAATGCCTTTTTGTTAAAGCAGGAAAAAATATTAAAAAGGCAAAGGATGTGGGTGATGAAAAAAATAGAGTAAGGAGGGGAAGATGATGGAAGAGGTTTAGAAAAACAGCGATGATTAAAATAGGTATTTATATTAAAATATGGAAGAAAAGGGAAGAAAATAAAGGAAGGAAAGAAGAGACGTTAAAATGAAAATGAATATGCCTTTCACTTTTTATTACATTTTGCAACTCTGGATCAATTTATGTTTAGAGCCGAATCACTTTATCGTAGATCAGGTTATTTTAAATAGCCGTCAAAAGTGATTAGTGATTAAATGCTTTGAAATATTTTCATTGTCTTACTCTATTCAGCTTCATACAGCCAAAGGGAACATCTTAAAATCCGACTTCAACTTTTAAATAAAGGTGTAAGTTTTGAAGAGAGCAGCTCAATTGCTCTTACCGTGATACGATTATTGTTTTGCCGCCTAAGTGATAAACTTCTGTTGTGGTCCAATTTCTTTGCGTGTGATAGAATTCTTCCTACCAACGGGTAGGACATAATAATCATTGATTTTCTACTTAGGAGTGGAACGCCCTTAATCTATAGCCAGTCGGCATAATGTAGTCCAGATAGAAGAAGCTAAATGAATCCCCTTGCCTTTATCTTGATGTAGCTTGTCCGATCCTTGCTCAGTGTAGTAGATTAAGTCAATTTGCCGAAGGGCCGGACCATCTAAGTGTGGCACTCACCTTCAAGCTTATCTCCCCCTGGACCCCTGTTTCGTGTCTACTCATACACGTTGTTTACCTCGAGCGAGTTAAACCTACAGAGACAGCATAGCAGTGCCACCCTGTTACTGGTCTACGGTTTAAATGAATAAACCCCGGGCTTCTGTGGTCTTAATTCATGCATAAGTTCGACTGAATGTAACTTCTCTTACCATTAGTTTCACATGATATTAACAATTGTCATTGGATGTTCAGTGATGCGACAGATATAATTTGTTACCGAAAATCATTCTCTTTTGATGTAAATTTTTTTTTCAATTCACATCACTCTTATGCAGACTCAAAACATTTTAAATTTTACCTCGATATATTTTTGTAAAAGAACGGCTATTGTGTTGGGCATGATGCGCTTATCGAGAGGTTATTGTTTTATTTTAAACTTTAAACATCGGCATAGGGAGCCTAAAAATGGAGTTACTAGATAGATGGTTAGAAAGTGAAAAGGACAGACAGTAATCATTGTTGATTAAAGCTGACTCTTTACTCTCTGCAACGAACGAAACGATCAAATAACTCTTTCACAGATGTTACTTGTGATTTTACAAATATATAGAGGAAGGGTCTTTTAATGATGTTATTGAATTGGGTTTTATTAGGATACTCAAATTATGCTAGTGTTGATGATACTTGTGGTGATGATAATGATTATTATAGTATTGCTGATGACGGTGATGTTTAACACAGATGAAACTTATAACATTATTAATCTTCTTACCTACATTTTGGTTTTGCCGTGCGCGCTACCCTTGTATTCTGAGCAATGGATTAATAATTGTCACTCAATAGTCAATCAGTTCTACCCTAAAAGGTGGAATTAATCACTATAAAGTTTGAGCAGACGGTCAAAGACTTCGTAATATGAATATTTTTAAAAATGTAAAAAAAAAAGCTTTGCATTCAAGATGAACAAAGCGAGACAGCAGAAGTCATTATATGAATTATTTCGAAAAAAATGGAAGAAAATATTATTTTTCAAATATTGGGCTTTTGGAGGAATTTGACTTCGAATGCACATATGGGAAGGGAGGTCGAAAGACAGAGTCAAAAAGACAGGCATAGAGAGACACAAAGAGGAATGAGGAGGGAGAGAGAGAGAGAGAGAGAGAGAGAGAGAGAGAGAGAGAGAGAGAGAGAGAGAGAGAGAGAGAGAGAGAGAGAGAGAGAGAGAGAGAGAGAGAGAGAGAGAGAGAGAGAGAGAGAGAGAGAGAGAGAGAGAGAGAGAAAGTTAGGCGGGAACGAATGGAAAAGCAAAGATTAAAAAACCAAAAGAGCTTATGGGACAAAAGTACAACAAAGACAAAACTATTAATAATAAGGAAAGAGATAGGAACAAAGCAACAATATAAAGTAGGGACAAAGGAATAAAAAAGAGATAGAGGTAAAGAAGAAAAACAGACTGGCCAACAGGCAGAGGTCGCGCTTCGATAAAAGAAAACATTTTAAAGAATCTTTATTAATTTTATCCTTTGGATTGTCTGCAGTAGTCTGGGATATTTGCTAAAACTAGAAGATTTATTTCCCTGATCGTTGATGAAGCTTCGTATTTGCCTGATTTTTTTCATTAAAACTAATCAACAAGCTTGTGGAGGTGGTAGCGAAAACAGGGGAAAGACTAAAAAATGAAAAAAACAAGAAGAAGAAATGACTTTTGCTGGCTAGGTACTTGAATGAAGTGAGGTTGTGAAAGCTTTTTTTTTCTATTAAATATGACTATTGATGGATCTCTAATCATTTTGATGTGGGCTATTAAGGCCTGCCATACGCATTTCCAGTTCCACTGCTTATTTTGAGGCAATTTTTATTATTATTCTAAAGTAATGGTTCAACTTATGTTTTGATTCTGAATGATGTGACAAGTTGAAATATGGAGCAGTGTTTTCTTGTTGTTGTTGCTGTTGTTGCTGTTGTTGTTGTTGTTGTTGTTGTTTTGCTGCTGCTGCTGCTGCTGCTGCCGTTTTTGTTGTTGTCAATTTAGGAACTGTTAATTTGATAGTTGTTATTAATTTTACTTTTCTTGATGGTGGTTGTAGTGGTTTCTCTTTTTCTGAATGTCCTATGCAGAAAATGCACTTCGCGGAAACATTATATTTGCTTGTATATCTAGAGCTTGACGATCGGAAAGTTTTGATATCAAATTAAAAAAAAAAACAGTTTTATCTTTTCTGGGAAAAAAATGCGAAAGTGTCTCGGAAAGTTCACTCCAAATTTAATCCCGTTTTATGTGACCAAATTAGTTTTTATTGTCCTGAGGAGGCTTTTCTGTTTCGTGGAAATCATAATAGCTCATAATTATGATTGATCAAGTGCATAGTGCTAGAATGTTATGATGTTTCAGTACGGTAAAATATACATGCAGTTTTCTAATATTCTCATTGCATCTTCGTGCATATTCATGCACTGTGAAAGTCATCCTTTGTGTGTGGTAGGGAGGTCTGTTGTCTTTTTGGTTTGATTTACTACTTCAGAGTCAAATTTTAATCCTATCCCAACCCTAGTCCCCTTTACCTCCCACTTTTTCTTTGTTTTCGTCATTCTCCCCGCCGTTGAGCGGAGCTCGTGGCCCGATAGTAACCGACACCAGTCTGGCTGAGCTGCAGGGGGGGGGGGGGGGGAGACTGCAGGCCCTGGGCCTGGAGAGAGGCTTGGTGAGGGAAGTCAGCCAGGGACACCGAGGTCTCACTGCGCACAACCGCTAAGCTTGGCACTCTCTGCCGCACACAGTCACTCATCCACTCGGATGCGGTTTTTGTCGGTACCTCTTGCCTAAGTTTTTGTTTACTTCAACTTGGTTCTTACAGGATTTTCACTTTTTTTTCCCCTTCTCCTGGAGCATTGATAAGGGAAACTAGATGTTAGTACGTTCGGGAGAAAAGACACGCATTTTTTTTCCTTCTGGGACGTCAGTCAGAGGTGAGTAAGCATAGATAGATCTTCCCTAAAACGTGGGGTTTGTAAGGAAGCGATAAAAAAAAAGTACTGTTCTAGAGCTCCATGTTCCTTTGAAAAATTCACGACGTTTGGATTAGGTCATTAATCGCTAATCGATGCATTCTTTTCCTGTCAAACCGATGCAGTTTTATTTTTTGCTTCTTTTATCTTTATAACAATGCCTTTGACAACAGGCTAATAATTAGTTTTTGCCCTCTCTGGCTCTGACTTCTTAGCGTTAAATTCTGGAAGACTAGACTTTATTTTATTTTATTTGAAGCTTTGCAGTATGTGCGATGGCTGTTGGAGCTAAAGAAAAACTCCTTCTTCTTCTTCTTCTTCTTCTTCTTCTTCTTCTTCTTCTTCTTCTTCTTCTTCTTCTTCTTCTTCTTCTTCTTCTTCTTCTTCTTCTTCTTCTTCTTCTTCTTCAGCCACTGGTTGTTGCAGTTATCATTATTTTTCACCTTTTTCTATCTCACTACCAACCTTTACGCATAATAGAATACTACACTACTGGTTGACTGTTTTGGAAAACGGAATAACTTCGCGAACTGTTACATCAAGACCCAGTTTCATAGAATAACGGAGTAATTGCGTTCATAACAGTATCAGACACAACCGCTCGACATGAAATTAAAATCTACTTATTAATAACATAAATTAGGTCTCAACTTTCCAATCTTTTATGCTATCGCAGTGAATGAGTTTTAATTTCAGTGTTATGTTGATATTCTGCTCTAATAATGAAGGATGTTAAGTATTTCTTATTATGGAGCAAGGCGAAAAATGAGGACCATCTAACCGAGCATTTCTAGACAATCTTGGACCGACAAATTTGGCATAAAGTTGTAATTCGCTTTGAAGATTGGAGAATTAATACTATTTTTCACCAAAAACTGTGATTATTATTTTCTGAAAAGAAAAAGGTGAATGTTTGAACTACTTCCTAAAAGCATAGCTGGGCAGAGATGGCAGGAATGAAACTGAAAGTAGGCCTATAATATAATCGGTGAAAACTCTTGAACCGTCTACAATAGATCTACATGTTCAAGGATATTATCTGAGTAAAGAATGTAAAAAAGTCGCTTGAACATAAATCCTAGATCAACGGCCTAGCCTCCAATAAAAAAAAAAAAAAGTTAAAATCTAGTTTTTACTTCTAGGGTAAGAATTTGAAAAGGATTTAAGATCCCACACGCACCCCAGCCGCGGGAACTTGACACTAAAATCCCTTGCGTCGATCGGGATTTTCTGCTGGTTTTTCTTGTTGTTGTTGTCGTTTTAATTAAAACTGATGAGAGTCACTGAAGCTCTGATGTTAACAAACCTGCCATGTGACCTTCAAGGGCTACCGTTGCGTACTTCAATGCTACCGTAACGTGACAGTGAAGTCAGATATCGAACTAGCTCCCGTCGGGTTGTGACAATACTACCCTTCCGGACAGTCAGTACAAAAGGATACCGAGATAGATCTGATGGGATTCTAATTTACTACCCTAAAATGACAGGTAGTTCAGAAATAAAGCGAGCTAGCTCTCGTCTGGTTGTGAAAATACTACCCTAACCTGACAGTCATTGATGTTAGATACTCAACTAACTCCTATGTCCACCATAATCTTCATGAAATCACCTGCATTAGATGTAGAAGTGAATGTTATGATCAACGCGAAGAAAGTGAGTTTCAATATCGGAAGATTAACAATGATCATTGATTATAATCGCCCTGTATTTCACATTATTTTTGTTGGTCAACATGAACAGGTTGAACACATATCCATAGCATTAGGGCAGTAGCAGCTGTTTCAATCATCATCTTTCCATGATTTTGTTCCTCGCTTTAGTACAGCCGTGCGATCTATAAATGAGAAGTGTAGTTTTTTTATGTAACATAATTGGTGGGCTTTTCAATCTGTTGTTCGACGATGACATACCTCATGGCGATTATTTGTGAAATTCAAAAATAAAAACGGCAAGTTCTGTGTTCTTTGTTGATATGCTTATAATTGCAGCAAAAATTGTCTTTATTAAAGACAAAAGAATTGTTGTTTTTTTTTATTTAGAAAAGTTTCTTTGCTTATTATATATTCTTGCGATCACTTGGACTGCCGGCAAGTTGTCAGTGGTTCTTCTTAATATGATTGCTCATTTCTTGGTTTGATGCCTTTACTAAATGACTGCATACATCTTTTTTTTTTTAATTTTACGGCCCAAATTTCATAACGTTGAAGAAAAGTTAGAAACACAGTTATATTGAAGTGACGTCTGTATCAAACATAGTCAGCGCAGGAGAAAATATTATCCCGGCAGCAATATATAGCTCTATAGATCTCTCTCTCTCTCTCTCTCTCTCTCTCTCTCTCTCTCTCTCTCTCTCTCTCTCTCTCTCTCTCTTAAATGGCGAGTCACGTGAGCAGTCAAAATATAATGAAAAAATAACAGTCTTAAATAAACAGATGGAAATCAGAGAATTGAATCGATTGTTTATCTATTAATTCAGTCATAGCTGTATGATCATAATGAAAAAAAATGGCAGACAATGCGGATAACATATCGGAATATTTGAGAAATGTTTACACGCCTTGTCTGATAGAACGATCAACTTTATTCCCGCATTGTCTGCCACGGTATCTGTATCTCTCCGCCAACCAACATTGATAATGAGAGCTACAGAGCCAGGCAGTTGTGGCTCCAGTGCTCACTCACTTGGCCAGGCAGTTATGGCTCCAGTGCCCACTCACTTGGCCAGGCAGTTGTGGCTCCAGTGCCCACTCACTTGGCCAGGCAGTTGTGGCTCCAGTGCCCACTCACTTGGCCAGGCAGTTGTGGTTCCAGTGCCCACTCACTTGGCCAGGCAGTTGTGACTCCAGTGCCCACTTCACTTGGCCGGGCAAGTGTGGCTCCAGTGCCCACTCACTTGGCCAGGCAGTTGTGGCTCCAGTGCCCACTCACTTGGCCTGTCGCCACCGGCCTCAGTCTCAGCATGCTTTATCTTCATCCACGAGTTCCGGGCAGATCATCTTTCCTGGTGTGAGCAACAGTGTCGCGCTAACCGCCACTTGGCCGAATCGCTTTAAGGACTTCATGGAAACTGCCCATACCCTTGGATTTCGTCATAACTGAACATTGAAGCTTGTCTAATGACGGTTCTCAAACTGTGAATATAAGATATGGATACCGTTTTGTAGACATGAACATATCGGTCTAACCTAGCCTGACAGTCTTCTGCGATTATTCAATACATAGCGCTATAAATGTTCATATCTTATATGACTTTTATGGTCGTTATATTCTTCTCAGACCGTTATACATGGACTCGTGAGACAATTTTATGACATTCGCCCAGGCTTTGAATGTCAAAGTTCTCTCGTAATTTGTTACAGGAATAACACATACTTGCCTTGCGAATTCTTTACAGCCGATGACAACCATGGAAAGTTCTTACAGGCGAACAATTGTAAAATTGTAGACATAAACGTTGAGCTTCGAAAAGATCCACTGTACCTCTCAGATCTACATCGAATTGCCATTCGCATGTTGTCGTGTTGTATTGAAAATGTCTGAACATAGTGTATTTCCCTCCTCAAAGCAATCATTTTTTTATCCCACGTTTTTGTATTATAGATAACATCTTGTGATTGCTTTAATGTTTAAAGGGCAAAAGCGTGTTTAATTTGAAACAAATAATGGTTTCGTAAATGTTACAGTTAAGTTGGATTATTCTAGTCATCTAAGCCTGTTGCTCAGGTTAAAATAGAGACTGAGGATCTTGTCAAGCCGAGTAGAGGGCTGGTCAGATTGTATGTGAACCTAACAGCAATTAACTCAAGATAGGTTTCAATTACTGAACCTCTTACCGAGCGAGCCTATACTGACGTCTAAATCCAAGAGGATTTAAAAGAAATTTGTAAGATGTTAAAATAATATTTAAAGTCTGAACAGTTCATTATCTTCATACTTTACATTTAATATGACTAGTTAGAATTCTAACCAAACTAGTTATTTCTGGGCTATGGACAAGCTAAGTGCGACTGCCCAATTACGATCCAAAGATAACTCAGCCAATTAAGTTTCAACAGATCCACCCCTACTTCAGAAACTCTTCAAACCATCAGCTCAGACTAATTGTGAGGACTGCGGTAGATTTTGAAACCAAGCAGCTTTTTTTTTCTTTCATTCAACTCTTGATCAATAGGACTAGACTGCAAGTTTAGATCTTTATTGGTTGAAAAATAAAAACAACGAAAAAAGAAAACTCGATGAGATCTAAGAAAAACGAAGCAAACCATAAACATGTCTATTTCTTAATAGAATGACAATTTTTTTTGATTAATGTGACAAGGAAACTCTTTTCCAAAAGGTCATCATTAAGTTTTCTGGGTCGATTAGAAAAACACATCTGTAAAAGGACATATTGCACCACCTAGAACAGTATGATAAAATTAATCATTGAGAGCTTCCTTGATTCACCAACAATGACGCAGTAAAACTAACTTTAAAAGGACAAGCTATGAATAAAGCCAGATCTGGTTGTGTCACATCCGACAGAGTATGACATTCCTCTTGACTGAGCCTGCGTCATTGCGTGAGGATACCACCCCCAGGCCATGGGACAGATCTGTAATGAACCGGTTCTGCATGGCCAAGCACAACGTATCTTATTACATGCCATGTATCTAATGTATCCTAGCGAAAGCAAGGACCTGAAAGTAATTTGTAGATCGCTTTCGCCACCGTTAATGTCCATCCTTCTTTTCATCAGAGTGGATACATCGGTGTATACTTTCCCATCTATTTTTTTCTGTTCTCTGTATATGCAGCATACTTTTCAATTCAACTCTGATCATAGTTCTTCGATGTAAAATATATTATTCCCAAGCGTAGTAAAAGAAGATAAAGAAAGATAATAGAGAGAGCAGAGAGAAACCGATAGACTGACAGACATCAACAAGAGAGACAAGCCAGACATGCAGATAGGCAGACAGACAGAGGCAGGCATACAGACAGGCACACGCACTTGCAAACAGACAATTATTATGGAGAGGTATATACAGTCATGATTTTTTTTTAAATCAGGAAATTACCAGAGACTAGATCAGTGGTCATTATGACATTTCGTAGTAAATATAAAGGAAGCAAGAAAAGATAATTTAAAATGAAATAAATTATATAACAACTGTATTGTCTTTTCCGCCTTTTTTATTGAATTTTCACCAGATAATTTTCTTTACGTTTTCGCAAGGAAGAAGGAAATACACGAGAAAGAAAGCGAAAGAAAGAGATATAAAAAGCCAGAGAGAGATTGAAAAAGAGGAGAGAGAGAGAGAGAGATACAGAGAGACAGAGAGACAGAGAGACAGAGAGAGAGAGAGAGAGAGAGAGAGAGAGAGAGAGAGAGAGAGAGAGAGAGAGAGAGAGAGAGAGAGCGAGAGAGAACACGAGGGTACCGTTGATGCACTAGGAAGTGAATCAATGTCAAATGTGGTAATGAATTATGAGAGACAAGACAGGGGCCTTCCTCTTTCCTCGTATCAACTCGTATAATTATCAACATGCTGTGTGTGACAGAAGCAGCTACACGGAGTACAAGCCGTTAATTTGTGTCAGTTTGTTGGAGGTTAGCACTTGTATGACGTATTGCCAGTCACACTAGTACATCTTAATACCAAGTCTTCTGTGAAATGTGAGAAGTTACAGAGATTCAGAGAGAGCGAGAGAGAGAGAGAGAGAGAGAGAGAGAGAGAGAGAGAGAGAGAGAGAGAGAGAGAGAGAGAGAGAGAGAGAGAGAGAGAGAGAGAGAGAGAGAGAGAGAGAGAGAGAGAGAGAGAGAGGGAAAGAAAATTGAAAAAGAACTATTTGTTACTGATTTCTATGCATGACTTTTAAACCTAACTTGCACAGGGCTTTAAAATGTCTGATCTCTCACTTTAGATGATGAAATAGAAGACCAATGATCCGTTATTCAGTTCTCCTCTAGAAAGATGAAAACACACAAACGGATGAGGAAATTGAGGATTAAAAGATTTGTTGGTTTTTATTTGAAAACGTTTCTTTTTTTTTTTTCGCATTCGGAAAAATAACAAAAATTACCTTACGTCTTCTCCTAGCGTTCAAGACTGTTTATAAAATCCAGAATAAGATTTATACAAACAAGTGTTTTGCTGTAAATGTTATCGTTAATGTGCACAGGGCGGAAAACGTAATTGATTTCATAATAAATATAGCTTACATTTCTTCTTTACCCTTACTTTTGACACAATGGGTTCAGATTAGATATCGATTTTTAAAAGAATTTCCCTTTTCTTAGCATGTCTAGATACTTGTGTATTTGCTCTTTGTAAAATTTGGACCTTTACCATTTTTTAAAATAATACTGATGAAAAATTTAGTGGAAACAAGGCTTTGACCTGCTTTGACAAACTATGTAAAGCACTACGAAGCAGATATAGGCCACCCAGTTCGTGAGGATTTAATAACTTCCTGCAAAACTAAAACAGGATTTAAGTGATGGTTTTACTGTAAGTGGTTTCCTGGTTTTGGACGTTATCGATAACTTTGATGATAGCTATAAACTGTGCCGCATTAGTGGTGAGGGCAGCCTAGTCGGACAGGTTAATGAATGGCTGAGACGACTAGGACATTAATAACTATAGCCCAGCAGTGATTATCAATGTCCGTTTAGTACTATTCACCAATGCATTGTTGTTTTCTTTGTTTTTGCCCATTTACCTCCTAAGTAATCACTTTTTGTTTTTCGTTACTAAGCAAACGAATGATTACTAGTAATTTTAAGATATTTTTCTCATCCATCTTGTTTTACTTTTACCATGCGCCTCTGCTTGGAGTGAGTAGTAGGAGTGTTAAGAGGAAAGGGAAGACTCAGAGGTAGATGATCTGAAGTGACAGAGGGTGGAAAGGCGGCTCGCCACAGAAACCTTTTCGCGACAGTTCATGATAGAGGCAATGTCGTACAATACAGTTCTAAGTGACTATTTTTAGTTGAAATATGGAGTAGAGGTAATTTATCTTTTATTGTTAGCCGCCAGCTGTGGGCACTCAACTAGAGACGATGAAGCATCAAACTCGCATTATCTGCATTGATTTTTCAAGAACTGTGCCTGAACATTCAACTGAAATAGCTGTCGTGTTACTTCTCCCAACTGATGAAACATATTGTTTAGAAATAGCCTCTATAGAGCATGAGGCTTTCTCTTGTTTGTCTGAAGATGATATCGGATAGCGAGGTGCATCCTCCACAACATGTTTAAAGGCGGAAGTAATCATTTGATAAAAAGTTCCCGCCATAAAAGGTATCCATATGAGGTATGATAAAGAGGTTTTACACACTGTCAAAATGATGGTGAACCAATTTATTGTCTCAAAAAAATAAAAGTAACTTGTCCTGACAAGTTTTCGTTGCTTGAAATTGTTTATCTTTAGAAGAATCAATAGACACGCATTTAAAATTCCGTTGGCGTAAATTAGTTTTAAGTTCAATTGCTACAGATTTAGAATTTTTTTTATCGTCACGTAGATGCTCTCTTCATGATTTAATTTTAATTATGTCACAAAAAGGTATTTGATCTATGTTTCCTAAATGTGAACTTTTCAAGCCAACATTTTTTTAAACTTAAAAGCTCAACTACCAGTAACATCATAGGTCCTCCCTGACTAGCTCGTATAACCACTTATTGCCATGGTTCCTGAGTGGAGGCGGCAGCGGTGTAACAAATGGCCTCTCGACTCTTCTCCCATTAGCTCACGGTGTGGATGTGTCTAGGGGGGCCACACGCCCAACGCTCCGCTCGCTATAGCAGTCGGGGCTCCCAGCTTCAATAATTTACTCGATTATCGAACTTGACTGATGGCGACTGAGTGGAGAGTGGACCCAGGTCCACCCAGTTAAGCCAAAGTTTGAGATTTGTTGGTTGGAAATTAATCTTTATCTATATTGAACAAAACATGATGAAACTTTCGAGTTTCCCTTTTAAAAAGTTCCCAAATCATACAAACAAGGTTTTGAATTTACATTATAATTAATTCCTCAGAAGTAAACAAAAAATGTTTTAGTACAAAGCAATCCATGCTTGGTGATATCGAAATGCAGTATGAAGAAAGAAATCTAAAATATAATCCCATCTTTAGATATCCACAAAGTGGGTGAAACGCAATAAAATTATGCAAAAACGTTGTTTATATTGTCGTAAAGGTTACAGCTTTTATTTGGCTTTATTATCACCTTAACAATAACCTTACAAAAAAAAATTACCTTTCTCCACACAGTCGCGGTTGCCATTCCCAAAAGCCTCCTTTAAAATGTTAGAACCTGTTCTTGTTGCAGTTTTTTTTCCTTTTCGTTCTTTCACGACGAGGGACTTTGTGAATCTTAACAAACAATAGAACCTCACTTTGTTGAGAATATCAAAGAAACGATTGTGGTTAATTTTTCTAAAGAATTCCTAATCTCCCTACAGTTATTAACAAACAAAACAGAGGAGTGCGTATCTCAGGGCCTGATATAGAATATTATAGATTGCCAGTACAATAAACCGTGGCTGAGCTGAAAGTCTCGTATCGCCAGATAGCAGTGGTTCACTTCACGAGTTTCGATCAGATCACGATAGAGAAACGGCAGCCTCTCACGTCCAACTTGTTCAAGCATTGATCCTTGAAGTTCGATAAACCTCTTAGAGGTCTCAAAATGAACGGCTTATGCTTAACAGCTTAAGGCACAGATGGACTAAGGAAGAAAAAGAAAAACGTCCAGAAGAGCTCAACATCTCCATTGGTTTTTTTTCTTTTCATATTAATGTAAGTTTATTGTTCGTTTTCCTCAGACTCCTCTTCATGAATCTTTCCTTAAATAACATGGTACGTTTAATCTGCAGCAACCTTTATTTTTCATTAAGATTAATGTTTGCTAACCTTTTCAGACTCTTTTTGTCTATAGGATAAAAGGTGTTTTATATTCAATTTCTTTTCAAACGTTCTCGGATTATTCCACGTAAAAAAATTCAAATTTTATATCTTATCAAGTTATTTTTGGAGGCTGGATGGTGTAAAAGGATTTTGCTATCATCTCCATTATATGTGGATATCTCCCTCCTAGATAGACTCATTGCAAACTATTCAGAAGCATAGCTTATTGTTTTCCCGATTTCGCGATAGGCCATTCATGCCTGCCACTTTATCGGTGCTTCTTAAGCTGAGTGTCTTCTTACTGTGCCTCTATGTCTATGGACCTCTATCGGTCTCTATCTCTGTCTTTATATCTATGTGCCTCTCTGACTATGCCTCTGTTTGTCTGTCTGTCTGTCTGTCTGTCTGTCTGTCTCTGTCTCTGTCTCTCTCTCTCTCTCTCTCTCTCTCTCTCTCTCTCTCTCTCTCTCTCTCTCTCTCTCTATTTCTGTATGTATCCACATATCTACCTATCTGCCCATCTATCGTTTTGTTTTTTTTTCTGGCTGCCCTTCTTCTCAGCTTGTATATTATTCTCACTTGTTGCAGATTCATCACAACCCAAATCATGTACCGGACACCGGAGGTATCAGCTGTTAAACTCCTACATGGCCTAGATATAACAATCAAATTCTGTAATTTTTTTTTTTTTTTTGAGGGGGGGAGGGGGGGGGGGCGTTTTTGAACCGTCACACGCAGGCTATCAGATGATTTCTCAGTGAAATGCTCCAGCAATATCCGTTTCCAGGCGAACAACTCTGTGGCGTTTTAGCAGAATGTCAAGTGAATTCCTAAGTCTACCCTGTCCTCACGCCTCGGGTCCAAACTTGTCATAATTCAATCCTGAGAGAAGTGCCTGTTGGTGAGCGCTTCTTCCCTCAGGAGCACCAGCAAAGTGGACCTGGCTGAGTCGGCCTGGATTTGACAGAAGCCATTTATTATTGCTTTTGGTATTCCGCTTCAGAGCGGCTAAACCAACTACAGCTCGGGGTACAATGACGGGTGGGTTGTAAAGAAACTTAGGATGCATATATAAATATATAATTATCTTCGGTTATGTGTAGAATGGTATTATGTTTTTTAGTGAGGATATCAAAAAAATTCAACTTTACAAGATCTTTTTTTTTAAATATGTTTCGTAAATCTTCTCCACCAAGCTTATGTCCAAAACCTTTTTTACAGCAAATTATCTAAGCTCGCGAACCATTTAAAAGGAAAACAGTCAAGAACTTGAAACTCTCCAGGATACTGATATACATGCAAATAATTTTTTTTAGATGTCTCCTTTGCAAACTCATAGATTCATCAGATATCTATGTTATAATATTTAGAATAAACCGTCGTTGAAGAATTCTTGTAATATTTACCTAGTGGATGTTGCTCTTAGGGTACGTCGAAAGCTCTTGTGGCCAGGAGAGTATTTGCTGACCACCAACTTAGACAAGAGTGGATACCTTCATCGCCGACAAATAGAGATTGCTCTTCACCTCATTGTATGGTAATGTTGGAAGAAGAAGAAGAAGAAGAAGAAGAAGAAGAAGAAGAAGAAGAAGAAGAAGAAGAAGAAGAAGAAGAAGAAGAAGAAGAAGAAGAAGAAGAAGAAGAAGAAGAAGAAGAAGAAGAAGAAGAAGAAGAAGAAGAAGAAGAAGAAGAAGAAGAAGTAGTCTCTGGAGTGACAGAAAAATTACTCGTGTGAATCAATGACGTTTTTCTCGTTTCTCTGCTCACACCACGGTGAGCCAAAAGCGTCTTTCCCTTGACCTATGATTTAATAGGTAGCAATCCTAGAACTGCCCCATTATCTGTAATTATCGGGTTTGCGAAATCGTTGGCTTGTCTGAGATAACGAGTGAGACGCTATTATTGCTCCAACCGCGGCCAGAACTCACGGAGAGCCGTTGAGCTGACTGTAATCAGTCTCCGCTCTCTAAACCTGATTCTGTCTGGGTAAAGATCTCAAACAGCCGCTCTCTTTGTCGGTTAGCTTGTATCAATCTCTTTCTTTGTCTCTAATTTTGCTACAAGTATGGCTCAAACTTGCATACGATTTATCTCTTATTTGTCTTGTTTCTCACACAGAATGTGATTTCTTTGGAGCTATTTTCTCATTTTCAGAAGCCAACGCTCCAACCTGCACTTTGACTCCGACTTTGGTTTTTGCGTTTGCAACATCATTTATTTCAGTGCCCTTGCTAGACTATAACCATATAGTTATCTCTGGGAATGTGACTTTATCCATTTGTGAGGGGAAAAAAGACTTAGTTATGTTGGATTATACTAGTACTTTCTTACTCTGACTATTTCTACTATAGGTGCCTATTTTACCAACAGCCCCATACATGGCTATCGCATCACTAACTCCCCTTGGCCTCGAGGTTTCACCTTATTAAATACGTAATCCTTATGTCTGTGATCTTACTTGATGATCTCGTGGGTTCGGTTTTGTGAGAAGAATCCTTTGCCTTCATCCAGTAAGATGTAGACGAGATTTAAAATTTGAGATGTAAAATCTTTCAAGGATCTTATATTGTGAGCCAATAGTCACGAAGCTTTATTACATGCCAGAGTATATTATCTTTTCTATATACAGCAGAGAACTTTATTGGACAGAGCTATGATTCAGGTATGACTATTGAAATCAGAGGGGAAAGGAATCGCTTGTACGTTGCCTTACCATACTTATAATTATGTGAAGAATAAATTGTCTTTTTATTTTAAGCATGACGTGATAAATTGTAGATTAATCAGTCCTATTCTTCCTCCCCTACTTTTGATTTTTCAATCTAATACACTCTCCAAACAAGTTCTTTGTTGTTGAGAAATCCTAGTAAAGAACTAAGGAGAAAAAGCTATGATATTACACTCTCTTAACATCGCTTTCTTACTCGTTCTTCACATTTTAACGCTTATTTTCGCTCAACAGCAAATCATTCCAGGTGGTTTAAAAAGCATTAGCGTCTTAGGATGCTCTTTGTTTTACCGTGGATTGTGTGCTGTTAATAAAACTCCGCTCTTTAGGACCCAGTTAAGACGGTCAAACGTGTTAAAGCCTTGATTTTAATCTCGTTTTGTTAAAACCAGT
Source organism: Elysia crispata (assembly GCA_033675545.1). Taxonomy (NCBI): domain Eukaryota; kingdom Metazoa; phylum Mollusca; class Gastropoda; family Plakobranchidae; genus Elysia; species Elysia crispata. Next base: position 218,545 of record JAWDGP010002150.1, on the reverse strand, counting down.
AAAGGCATCATACTTTTCTTCTTTATTTTTTGGATACTGACAAGATTTCAGAACTTACCAGGACTGATCAAGTAGTTCAGATTACTAGAGGTATCAATCGTGCAATCTTCTCAACAAAACACTAGTATCTCAACCAGCGGTATGAGCTACCAGAACAGTAGCAATAATCCTCCCCTGTTGGTGTCTCCTCTCTTTGGCCTTCTCCCACCTGTGTCATTGGGGAGACCAGCTTTGCATAGGTTTCTAGCTGCGGTAGTCTTTTGTCTCACTATCATAAAAAGAATGAAGTGATAGCCTCCTTTGTTGTATTGCTCTGAAAGAATGTACAGAGTAATAAAAACACAGTTATATGAGGCCTTTTATCTCTCTTTCTTAGACGAACAGGATATTTCTTGCGTCGTTAGCAGAGAGGGTAAAGAAAATATGCATAGACTAGAAGATTTGCCTGTAATACACTTTGTATGTGAATTAAGTGTTTGGATGTACATGTAGGCATATGACAGAAATACAGAGGAGCTATTTAATTACAGAAGAATAAAGGCCTTCTCTGAAAAATGCCGGATGCTTACAATAACCAACAACAAATGTGTTCTAAGATATGAAACTAGTAACGATTTCTATTCTTGAATGAAAGTTTATACCACCACGGAATCTTAGTAAAATTTCAGCGGCGAAACGATCTAGATGTCTTCATAAAATGTGGGTGTAGTTTAAAAATTTCTATGTTTACACTAAAGCTAGGAAAGGATAAGATAATTGAATATCTAGAGTTTTGTCATCATCAATCTTTATGTTCTACTATTTATTACAGTTTCCGCCCCCTCTCCCCCCACTCAAAAAAAAAAAACAAAAAAACTCTCCCTCTCCCCCCCCCCCCTTTCTCTCCCTATCTATCTATCTATCTATCTATCTATCTATCTATCTATCTATCTATCTATCTATCTATCTATCTATCTATCTATCTATCTATCTATCTATCTATCTATCTATCCATCTATCTATCTAGCTATCTATCTATCTATCTTTCACTCACTCTTACATTCTCTCCCTCTCTTTTTTCTTCCTCCATTTCTCTCATCTTTACTCTGAATAAATCGCAATGTATTCCAACTGATTGTCATAACCGTTAGTTTCACGGGCTAAATTCACGCCATATTGATCTTTTATCAGCAAGGTCATAACTGTGTGCGAACTGATGCGAACTCATCTTTATTTAACAGCTCCAGCTATGAAGAGTATTAAATTCACGATTCATGTTGTGTTCTGGGATTGGGGCTTTCCGGTAGTGGAAAAGTTCTATAGCACAACCACAGATATCATAACTTTGTATTTAGTACCTGTGAGAACGATCTGAACATGAAAAAAAATTGTTCATGTTAAAAATTGTTGTTAAGTATTAAATGTTTTTTTAACAGAGGAACCATATGGTCTAATGTAAGGTGAGAGTATAGATAAATCAATCTCGTGAAAAGTCTAGGTTCTGCAGAAGTGTCCCATTCATATCTCGAGAAGAATGTTTTACAGTCATTACAAAAAAAAAATCAAACGTGTTAAGTGATTCTATTAAAAGTTTCGATTAAAAAAAAACAAAGCTTAAATAAAAAAAAAAATTTCACTGCTCAGTCCCTGTGGAAGAGTTAGTAAAACATGGCCTGTATATCTTCGACATTATTCAATGTTTTGTGACAAACTGTATAGCAATTATAAAAAAAAAAAAACAACTCTCAAGTTGCACCTGTGCATTTTGTACGCGGTTTTGTTTTCCTCAAAATATATTAGAAATTACCCTTTAAAAGACATCGCTATTTATTAGTATAGATAGATATGTAATTTTTCCTTCCATTGTATCTTTCCTCAAATAATGAGATTTTCCGCGAAAGTATCTCGAGCCGATGAACCATCTCCTTCAAGATAAGAATTCCTCTTGTCACCTTCTATTTCTAACGTGAACAGATACCCAAATCCTTAGAGGTCGGACTAAGTAGGCACAATTAATCAAAGTGGCCCACTTTTTCAACTTTATCTTCATTTTAGATATAAAATATGCTTTTTGTGTTAAGCGTGTGTCGGGGGGGGAGGTTGTTGTTTTTTTTTTTTAGGGTTCTGGGTGCACAGCTTATTGCTAGGATTGATCGCACACCTAACACGCCATAAACTTACAGCAATCTTAGATTGTAACAAAACCCGAATACTTGGATTCTTATAAAAACGATTTGTTCTCAACTCTGTCAATATCCTTGTTTGCATCTGCTGATGTAGAATGGCCGCAGCTGTTGTTGTTACAAGCCTTGGCGAGAAGTAGCGGATGATGATAGGCTGTTGTTATCCTGTCCTGAGCTTGATTGCTGCGCGTCAACATGGGCAAGGCGATCCTAAAGTAAATCTATCACCGTAGAGTTGGAGTGGCTATAAAGGTTAAAAAAATAAATGAGTATGGACGCCAGAGTAGTTGCATCAACATGTTATATTCATAGCATATTTTTTAGAGCAAGTTACATGTTTGACTTTAAGAAGGATCTCCATAAACTTTTCATTCGTAGAATATTCTACCTCTCTCTCTCTCTCTCTCTCTCTCTCTCTCTCTCTCTCTCTCTCTCTCTCTCTCTCTCTCTCTCTCTCTCTCTCTCTCTCTCTCTCTCTCTCTCTCTCTCTCTCTCTCTCTCTCTCTCTCTCTCTCTCTTTCTCTTCCTCTCTCCATCTCATTTTTTCTCTTTCCCCCTCTCTTTCTGATCCGACTTTATATTTTAATCTATATATTTTCAGTAAACAAAGATTAGAAAAGATGAAGACAAACTTATTTTTTGTCCAATTTTGATTGTTTTACTTTCTAATCAGGCCTTTATATAACCTTCTATAACCGATGTTTTCTGTGAACCTACCTTACTTCTCTTGGTTAGAAGCAAAAAAAACCCCTGAGATTTCCTCCGAATAGATCTAGAAGCAGGATTTACTTTTATGAGAACATACTGTTTTTTTCATTTTCATATGGAGATTTTGATGTGGATGGACGTAAGTGGGGCCTTTACCGAAATGTGCCTTAGGAAATAGTGAAATCCGAATGTCCTTCTGAAACTTCCGTAAAGGTTTGTTAGTACAGCTTGTATTCAACATTCTTGGTTGCATCTAATATCTTTTTTATTATTATCTACAAAGATGAGAAAGGATTCAGCAATGACTGTTTCTGTTCTCCTTTCACCAGTTAGTCTTTCCTTCGTGACCAGTAACTGTGTGCTCCCGTATTTAATAATATCATTATATTTTTACTTTTTATCAATTCATCTAAGTTTTATTATTCACAGTTGCATTTCTAAATGTTTCCGCCACTTTTAAAAGAAAAATTGGTGCCTTTCATAAATAGGTCATAATTATGTTAGCTTAGCTTCTTCTAGCAATTCCATGCTCTCCCTCTTTTTTTTTTTTTTTTTTTTTTTTGAAAAAATCAAATGGTTTTAGGTTCTCTTTCTTATGCCCTTACTAAAATGATGTCATCAGCATATCGAAGGTTGGATGTAATATTACCTGAGAAGTAAATTCTCAAAACTTTCCTCAATTTCTTTTATAAAAAGAACACTTTTCTGATCAATGTCACCCCTAAATAAGGTATCTCTTGAACCATAGAAAATCTTTTGCTTCTTTCTTAATTTAGTAATTGTTTTTTTCTTATTCCAATACATTTCTATAATAAAAATAAATAAATAAATAAATAAATAATAATAATAATAATAATAATAATAATAATAATAATAATAATAATAATAATAATAATAATAATAATAATAATAATAATAATGGATCTCGGGCTTAGTAAGAAACTTTACTTCATAACTTCTATTAAATATAAATAGATTAAAATGAGAAGTAGATATCGATGGCTACACACAATACGTGGGTGACAGAAACCTGATTTTGTTTGAAATAGTAAAAGGCTATAAGCACTTAGTGCTCTAAGCCTAGATTATTTCTGCTATACATAGCTTAATATAAAATTAGTCTCCATCTCTTTTCGGGCACCTGATTTTCTATCTTGCTCTAAGCGAAAAGGAAGCAATATGGCCAGAGTCCAGGTAGGATAAACAAACAGAGAAGGCTGCTTGAGGAATTAGCGTGTACAATTTTCCCTTAGCAACGCCCCGAGGGCGGCTCAGGGAGTCCAGGCTATAGTAACATTACAACAGAGCTGTTCGACGGATCGCTTGGTATGGGTCTCTGATGTTTTATACAGTGATTTAACGTTCGATTCTCGACCCTTTCCGATTAACTTGGTGTCTCATTGTCTATCTGTCTGCCAATCTCTCTTTCGTCTCTTTTCTATTTCTCTTCTTTTCCTCTTCTCTTTTATCTGTCTTCTTTTAAGTCCGCCATTATTTCGTTACACGACCTTGCCCCATTCATGTGGAATCGATCGTACCTGTTATGTAGATAGGAAAAACCTTTGAGATAAATCGAGTGAGCTTATCCAATACTTTTTTTCACTCAAGTTTTGTAAGGTCTTGGTCCTTATACTCAGTAGTGGTTATGACGGTATATGGTCTGTAAATCACAAATAATTATGACTGTTTAAGCTATGGTCTTCTGAATGCATCGTTTCACTTTGAAAAGATTATTATTGCAGTGTTTCTTGTAAACGCTCTGACAAATGCCCTTGTTTTGTTTGGAATGAACTTTCTAGAGAATATTAAAAAACGTCATCTAACAAGAAAACAATAACTGAAAAGCATTCTTTTACTTCTTTATTACAAAAATTTCAATGTCTAAACTGAGGCATTTTCCACGCCTTTTTATGCACTTAAATAATTTTGCAAACCTATGTGTCAGCCTTTTCTGTTAAGGTTTTTTATTTTTTTATTTTTTATTTTTTATTTGGTTTTGTTGAGATAGAGAAACAAACCATTTTATACGGAGAAGAGACTCTAGCTTCCTCATTTGTCGAAAATGTTTGACGGCGGATGAATAATATATAGTAACTGCTCTATACTTTATCTGACCGCATCAATAGAATTCAAAGTAGAATAGGTATGTGGATTGGTCAATAAAAAGTGCATTTTATTTTTATCTTTTTTTTTCATCTCAAACGAAGGGCAAAAAATCTGGCAGGGTATCATCATAGGAACTAGATCTACAAGCGCAAGCTTAAAGAAAAGCCAAATAACAAATCTAGGCCATACTTCCGTTTGACTTGATTCCCAGTATGCTCCAGCGCGCTTGTTTCCCCTGATATTACTGGCGTCTGGGAAAGCTAAGGTCTACTTCGTCCATAAAGATCAGAATCGGTTTTTTTTCTTCTCTTTCATGGTTTGAAGACACCCCATCTGGGGTGGTGAAAAAGGTGTTGTGGTGGGCCTTGATAATTAGGAGAGGGCACCAATGTAATCATCTAAGGAAGGGAAGAGCTATTTGTGGAATCAGTAGTGTCAGATCGCGAAGGATTTAAGGTTAACTCTACCTCAGTAAAGTGCGGGACAGAAGAGTGGTTAAAGCAGAATTATCAATTTTATTTCTAGTTGTTGTAGTAGTAGTAGTAGTAGTAGTAGTAGTAGTAGTAGTAGTAGTAGTAGTAGTAGTAGTAGTAGTAGTAGTAGTAGTAGTAGGTTAGTAGTAGTAGAAGTAGTAGTAGTAGTAGTAGTAGTAGTAGTAGTAGTAGTAGTAGTTGTAGTAGTAGTAGTAGTAGTAGTAGTAGTAGTAGTAGTAGTAGTAGTAGTAGTAGTAGTAGTAGTAGTAGTAGTAGTAGTAGTAGTAGTAGTAGTAGTAGTAGTATTTTTATCATTTGTGTTTTGTGCAGTCGTTTCCATCTTACAAACATCATCGGTTAATGCGTTTCTTTAAACATCCATCTTGTGGTCCGTGGCAACATTTGAGGTATTTTCATGTTGTCCAGCTCTTAAAATATAGGAAAACCATTATTCGCCTCCTAACATGTTTATACCATGCTTTATATCGACTCATAATTCTTGTTGTGCATAAGTTGCTGCTATTGCATTGAATTAAAAAAAATTTTGAATTATTACATTTAACTTTTACAGAGGTAGATGTATTCAGCTCCAAATCTTTTTTTTTATTCTTTTTTTTAGAACAGACCATACCAATAGACTGCAGTATTGCCTTTGTACAGTATTGTCCTGTAGCAAGACAGAAATTTTTTGAAAACTCCTACATTTGGATATAGCGCCATAGAGTAGTGATGATATCTTGATCAAAATGAAGTTTAAAAATTTTATGCATTTATCTTTTGAGTTTGGTCTTTAACTCCCTCCTCTCTCTTTTTAGAACTTTGTGAAGCTCAACATTTCCACGAGAGAGAATATTTTTAGCATTCAATCATGGCAAAACTTGTTTATTACAGAACTTGGATTTTAAGTTCATCTATAGTATACTTAAACAACTTACATTTCGGAAAGAAAGGAAAAAGCAAACAGCTGTCCTTATCTCCATGTGGTGCCTCTCTCACGGAAGGCGAGGCTCGACTCACTCCCTCGAGCAGGGGAATAATCAACTCACCGTTTATCATAATGGCTGTGTGAATGGCCCATCGTAAATGTTTTTTTTTTTCTTGTAATGTCCTCACCTCGGGAATCTCATTTTATCTGAATCTCCACCCTCAAGTTTCCTCTTGAGACACATCAACACGAAGTTTTTGTCGTTCTGCTCTCCATCCTGTATTCCTTTAATGAGACCTAACTGTACCAATAAACGTCCTTGATTTTTTCCCTCTTTCCTAAAAATATATTTTGCTCTTTTTCTTTTCTTGAGTTATGATTCTAGGCTGCCATAAAAATCTTGAAAAGCTCAAAATTATTATAGTTATTTTACCTTTTTTCTTACTAAACTAGATTATATATAGAGTATGTTGATGACATGATTTTTTAATCACCAATAACCATCCACATTTAGCACTTAACTGCACAATTGATCATTTATAAAAAGAAATAGAATATCGGCTCTAAAAATTTCTTTGTGAACAAATATTTTTTATTTCAAAAGTAATAATTATTACAGCAATCATGTATTTGAATTTTTTTTTCGTGAGTGACTATGTTTTTTTTTTAATTCGTGTCATGTAAAAGATTATCACAAAATAGTTTTGATAAATAATTAATTTTTTCTCACAGTCTTACTGTGCGCAGTATGGTTGAAACTAGTGATTAGAACCTAAAGATAAAAGAAATTCAGTTTGGTACTTCTCACTATTATAAATAATCTCGATAGCAGAAGATCTCCTATTCGATAAGAACTTTGTTACCTCCCTGCAGTTATTATTAGATCTTTGCATCGCATTCGGTTCTGCATTATAAAATGTTCACCGTAAGACCTGTTGAGGTGACGAGGTGCTCTCCGGGTTTTTGTTGTGAAGTTGATTCGATCACTGTCTCGACTCTCATTTTGTTTCCACTTTATTAACTTTGACCCTCCATACCAAAGCCGAGCCGTGGCGTATCTCCCTGGACAGGATTATACCCAACATATTTTATGGTATCACCGAAACTTGGAAGTAAGTGGAATGTTGTTGATCTAAGGCTGTTTTTATCAGTCAATAATCACATTACACTATTAAGTCGGATTTTTCACAGACGGTCTGGCTCACTGAAAAGAAGGTTCGAGATCGAAATTTTATTTGCTTCTTTAGACTTGCAAAACATCTCTTCAATCAGACCCCTTTGAGGCGCTAGCGCAAGAAAATATCATATTACAAATGTGTTTTTGTGTCTGAAGATTATTGAAATACGGCAATATTAATATTCTTGGTTGTGCTCAACTGAGAGATCTATACAATCTATGATGTGAACTTTCATACAGCATCTTGAAGTACTCCTATTTGAAATCTTTATTTGTTTAACATGCCGGACTATCGTGCTTCTGACGATCACTAGGGGAAAGATTAGAGCGAAAAAAAGATAATTCATCCAATGCATTCAAGTAGCCGCCATCCAAAACTTCAGAAATGTTTTTTCGGCATGTGTTTGCCACTGCAATGCTGACAAGTTTAATCTTAGTTTTTTAAGAGAGACGAATTGGAAATGCAGTTTCCTTTGCGAATATTTCTCTCGATTTTATAACATATTAATATCAAGGACAGAGGAAGCCCCGAAACCCGCTGCTTATTGATATTATTTTACATTGCCACGATTTAATTCCAAGATGCGTGGAAATCTTATGCAATCTGCGAAATCTCAAGCTAGAAGCATGAGCAAAAATTGTTCCGTTTTTTTAAAAACTATCACGAATTTCGAAAACTAGATACGCAAAGTCCTGGGGCTTCTTTTGCTCGAGAATGTTGAATGAAGAAAATTTCAGATGTAATTCAACATGATCTTTTGAATGTAGAAAGAAAAGGATGGCTTCTGGTAGTTTGAGATTTGAAAAGTTCTTTCACCCGAATGAAAGCAGTGTTTAGCTTTCAGTTTGCACGATTTTGTAACGCAGGTTTGATGAGTCAGAGTTTCTTGCACAATGATTCGATTTGGTAAAGAGGAGAGGTGAAAGACGCCCAACCAATCTAGAATAAATCCGTATCGTAATCACAAGGAGTTTCATCCTCCTGTCGTAATAACATTTCTGTGGTTTTGCCCGTCGATCGACTCGTCTGTTCATGAGTAATTTGTCTGTCACACGTCTTATATGACATTTTTCGCTCAGGGTCATTGTCTGTATTCCATCTTTTTCAATGATGATTTTTATAATCTACATCAGGTGCTAGGATTTTTTTCGTTATGTTTTTTAACTTTTATTTCCTATTTACTTATGGAGAATGCCGCTGCAAGGCGTTTCAGTGCTTCTCTCTTCATCGACCTCATAAGAAGCCACACTGCAATAGTAACTTTCCTTGCTCAAGTATGGAAACTTGAAGCTCGGAGAAACTAATTGGCAGGACGTGAAGAGGGGAAAAGATCTCAAGGGGGGAAGCGGTGTAATTATGGTGGAGACGACGTTAATGTGTGAGGTGAAAATCGAACCTCGCGTAATGATGTCTTGTTTTGAAGAAGATAAGTTGGAAAGTGAAGAAACAAATAGACTGGTTGCATACAGATAGATACATAGATAGATAGACAGACAGACAGATAAATGGATAGAGTGATAGATAGATAGATGTAATATAGATAAATAGATAGATAGATAGAATATAGATAGATGGATAGATATAGATAGAATAAAGATAGATAGATCTATAGATAAATAGATAGATAGATAGATAGATAGATAGATAGATAGATAGATAGATAGATAGATAGATAGATAGATAGATAGATAGATAGAGTCATAAACGATTCATAAATAAATGGCTCGATTGATGGATGAGATTTTCAAAAGCTCTTAAGGTAATTAGAGATGACGGTAAGGCTGATTTTCGCTGAGCAGAAAATTGATGCTTTTGAATATTTCTCAAGGAAAACAAAATTAAAGAATTTCAGGTCCATAATCAAATTAATAGAACTACAACTTTTTCCAGAACATCTCTATGTATTATTGGGATAAAACGTGAAGTTCTCTCTGCTGTGACCTGATCATAGGGATAATCCCAATTTTCCAAACAAGATGCATCTCCATCTCAGTCAGGAGTTGACGTTAATAATATCCTCGGAGAGCTAAGGAAATTCCCCCCGACGTTTGTATTCAATGGCTCATTATTTTCTTCACTGAATGCGCACTGCTTTTTTGTTAATGCATGAGCTGAAAAATCGATGCGATTTTTGGTTCTCTTGTGAGAATCTCTTAACTGGGAGTATCATTGATATGAATTTCTCCATTTTTCTCTGTTGAGCAGTAAAATTTATGTTAGAGAGATTTAGCCGGTTTCTCTCGTTGTTTTCAGGTTATTTGTGTTTTATATATTTGGAGGGTTCAAATGTTATAAGAGAACGTTGTCGTTATGTAGTTTGTGGCTGAATTCTTTATTTCTCAACTGATTCACGACAGAATTCTTTTCTTTTGCAATAATTTTAATCACCAAAAAAGATCTTTCTTCCTCTTGCGTGGATTTTGTGACGTGAACTATCATAATGTTAGTTCGCTCTAACTGTGCACCGTTGTCCATCTTGCAAGAGAAGCGGTCGCTGTCTATTAAAATGAATAATTCACCAGCCCCAATCAAGGATCTTATACAAGCTCCATCTCCAAAGAGAACAAAGTTAGCTCAAATAAATGAAAAAAAATTGGCTTAAAAATTTAAAACACAAATTACAAAGCTTTGAAATGCATTCATAATAATATAGCTCTTCAAGTGCAAAAGCAATGTAAAGGAATAAAAACGCTTGCTTAATAAGTTTATTTGTTTGCTGTCACCTCAGTAACATGAAGATTAAATAACACGAAGGAAAAGAGAACTGAAAAGTGACTCAGTGTGGGAGCGTACCAGAAACTCAACAAAGCAGCAGCGGCAAGGCATATCGATTCCATTCAATGGCGCCTGCACTGAAGGTTTTTCAGTGTTTCTCTAGCAGTACAGGTTGGAGCCATCAAACAGATTAGTTTGCCGTTTCGAAAACTTTTCCAAGTTATGTATGAGAAAAACATTAGCGTAAATTTTAATAGTTTGTTTATTACTACACACGTTTTAAGCGAATTCTAAAGTTTTGATAGAGTTTGCAATCATTTGGTACTATCATGATAGTCAAGAGTCTTTTATCTTGCAATTTTATGATACATGTCTCTTAAAATTTTAATCTAGTAAAAATATAGGAATGGGATGTGGCCGAGGAGATCAGAATAATAGGCTTACACGGTATGGTTTTAAGTAGATTGAAGGTTTTTCGAAGAAAATTGCCTCTAACAGAAAAGAGATTTTTAAGTTTTCTTTTTGATTGTAAAAAAAATAATAATATAAATCAAACCAAATTATATGTGAAAACGTTTAAATACATGCACTTAGATCTAAGTGATGCTGGGTCGCAATGACTGTTGGGCTGGTTTATTTAGAGTCTCTAATTTTTCCAAAAGAATCATTGTTCTATTGAGCTCTCTTTCTTGCGACAAGCATTTTTAGTTCTTTCTTTGTTGTTTTGTGGTGGTTGTTTTTTTTTTCAAAATTTCAATGGTAAGGACTTTATAACTCTAATGGACAGGATTCCCTACTTGCCGTTATGTTCGTAAACCCGTGCAATAAAAATTAAGAGTTACAAATTGAAAAGGAAATCAATGATTTAAAAACTAGTCTGAAAACTCGGCTCTAGCTCAGTTATACATTGTATTGTTCTGTCAAAGCAATAATTACTTTTCATGCGTTTTAATATACGATGAAAAGGGGGATAAACAAGAATGATTGCGTCAACACACATTGCCATTTAACATTTAAAAAAAAATTGTTTGTTCTCTTAAGTGCAATGAAATTGACTTATAAATTGTATGACTGATAGTTGTAAGAGCGCTGTTTATCTCTTAAATCTTCATTTTAACAGCGATTCATGATTTATAATTCCTTGCCTGTAGTCACAGGCTGGTTTCTTTTTCTGAGATCATTACGATTGATCTTCAAACAAGCAATTTTTCTCAAAATTAAGAAAAGGAAAAAAATAGCGAAGAGGCTAATGCGAAAACGGAAAAGAATGGAGGAGTGTTCTTTTGTTTCTCTCTCTCTCTCTCTCTCTCTCTCTCTCTCTCTCTCTCTCTCTCTCTCTCTCTCTCTCTCTCTCTCTCTCTCTCTCTCTCTCTCTCTCTCTCTCTCTCTCTCTCTCTCTCTCTCTCTCTCTCTCTCTCTCTCTCTCTCTCTCTCTCTCTCTCTCTCTCCCCCTCTCTCTCTTCCCCCTTATTTTCTCTTAAAGATGTCATTTTATCACACCCATCGTTTCTTGTTGTTATCCCTCATCCCTTTTCTCTCAATTTCTCCCTGTATCTCACTTTCTCTCTCCCGCTTTTTAATACGTTTTGTTCGAGCATAATGAGCGAATTATGAGGGCTATATCGAAGTTAAAAGGTCTCCATCTTTTCAACCAATTTTCATAAGTTTCTCCCATTTCCGTTGGATTTCCATGATAGCTTTGCTTTTTCCCCCTCCTGTTTGTCATTTCTTTTTCAGGATCTGCACACATTATTAATGGCATGGCGTGTGAGAGACGCCTGCTTTATTCTTGTCCATGTCAAATAATAACGAAAGGAAAAGACATGAAAACTCTTCCAGGATAATTATGATATTTTGCCTTGAATTTTTCTGCTTTTTGCTAGAGGGGATCTAACAGCTTGACATGCAATTATTTCATTTAAAAAAAAAAGGAAAAGATATTTAACCAGGCTTCTGAGGAAAGAAAGGAAAACCGAAGGTTTTAAGGGATAGAAGATTGGGATGGCGGCGCAGGTTTTTCAACAAGTTTTGATAAGATTTCTCTTCTCCCTTTCTCTTTCTCTCACTCCCTCTCTCCTCTCTACTTCTTTCTTTTCTACTTTCTTTCACTTCTTGTTTCTGTATTTCCATTTTTGTTAGCCTCTCTTATTTCTCTCCCTGCTCACTCTTTTTTCCGACACTAAAATTTCTTTGTCTTTATCACCTCTTTGACTCTTGCCACCCACTCTCTCTCTCTCTCTCTCTCTCTCTCTCTCTCTCTCTCTCTCTCTCTCTCTCTCTCTCTTTGCAGGAGAGGTTTGCACTACAATTTATGTTATGTTCAGAATCTGGTTATGTGCATGATCCTCTCAGTGTGGGCGACACTGAATAATAATTCTGGATCGTCAAGCTACTCTATACATAGTTAGAACACATCAGCTCCTTTCCCACCTCTGGGTCTCTCTATATCTCTCTCTCTCTCTCTCTCTCTCTCTCTCTCTCTCTCTCTCTCTATTCTTTATATATATAATTATGTTTATCCCTCCTCTCAGTCCTTAATTTCTCGTATTTAATTTTTTAAAATCCTTTCCTTCTATCTATTTTGTCCTTTAATCCTGTTTGATTATGATCTATCCAACTTTATCTATATCTGTTAGTTTGTCTGTCTGCCTGTCTGTTCCTGTATCTGTCTCGGTCGCTACGCTCTCTCTCTCTCTCTATGTCTGTCTCTCTGTCTCTCTCTGTCTCTCTCTCTCTCTCTCTCTCTCTATATATATATATATATATATATATATATATATGTGTGTGTGTGTGTGTGTTTGTGTGTGTTTGTCTTTGTATCACTCTTTGCTTCACTCTCTGATTCTCTCCTTTCTCTCATGAAATATTTTTTTTTCATCTTGTCTTTCTTACTAGCTTTTGTTTTTGTTTTTTTTAATTTGGAGATGCTTCACTAGTCTTGTATGTTTTTAGCAGTGAAATTGTTGATAAAAAAAAAAAAAGAATTTTTCTTTTTCCCTTCAATCTTTCTTTTTTTTTTTTGTTTCCCCTCAATCTTTCTTTCTTTCTTTCTTTTTTCTTTTTTCTTTTTCTTTTTCTTTTTTTTTTCTTTTCTTTTCTTTTTTTTTTTGGGGAGGGGGGGGGTTGTACATCATATTGAAGAAATTAAATCTTTCGTCTTTATCTTGTATTATTTTGACTTTATGCATGGTGTTAATAAAATCGTTAGACTCGATTTTTCGAAGAGAACAGCACTTTTATGTAGTAAACCTATGAATTATAGAGGAATAGCTTTGCTTAAAAATCATTCATTTCCACTTACTTTTTTTCCAACCTTTTTCTTTCTGTGTATCGTTTTTCAAGCTAAAACAGTAGAAAGTAACAGTGATTATTACCTACTACAAAATTTTAACGATGTGGTGTCCGTGGTTTTTACAGTCATCATAAAAGTTACCCGTGGCTTCAGGCTCTGGTGTTTGCCAACACAGTAATCCTATGACATTTTGGTATCTCCGCTAAGTTCCTAATTGCTTGCAGCATCTCTCTCCCACTGAACAAAACAAAGAGAACTAAGGGCGATAATGATCATGATGTGTAAATTATGATTATGGATGAGCCGAGAATAATAATGATCAGGATATATGGGTTCTTATGATGTTGGTGTTGAGGATGATGATAATAATGTAAGTGATAAAGTGATGATGACATATAGAAATAATTAAAACTAAGAGGATAAGTCTCACACATGTTATTGATTTCTGTCATCAAGATATTGTTATTTTTTTCATTTCGTTAGAAGCAATGGCACAAGGAATGTATCTAATGGCCGCACAAAATTGTACAAAGTATATTAAAATCTATAGCTCTTTTATAGACGCAGTAGAGCTATTAAACTAGTGCTGTACTCTCTCTAAAAATATTACCTGGTCTAAGACAGGCAAGTCTGCTCGTATATATATCATAGGGCTGGCCTCTCACTGACTGTCAGGGAGTGACCGCGTACGTCCATCTACCTACTTGTCCCTTTGTTGTCAAGCAGTCATAAAGAGTGGACCTCGACAAACTGCAATTATGTTCTCATCCGGGACCACTCAGTGTGGTGGACAGGCTGTTGTTGTGGGTACCGATACAATCAGACCAGTAGTGGACAGGCTGTTGTTGTGGGTACCGATACAATCAGACCAGTAGTGGACAGGCTGTTGTTGTGGGTACCGATACAATCAGACCAGTAGTGGACAGGCTGTTGTTGTGGGTACCGATACAATCAGACCAGTAGTGGACAGGCTGTTGTTGTGGGTACCGATACAATCAGACCAGTAGTGGACAGGCTGTTGTTGTGGGTACCGATACAATCAGACCAGTAGTGGACAGGCTGTTGTTGTGGGTACCGATACAATCAGACCAGTAGTGGACAGGCTGTTGTTGTGGGTACCGATACAATCAGACCAGTAGTGGACAGGCTGTTGTTGTGGGTACCGATACAATCAGACCAGTAGTGGACAGGCTGTTGTTGTGGGTACCGATACAATCAGACCAGTGGTGGACAGGCTGTTGTTGTGGTTACCGATACAATCAGACCAGTAGTGGACAGGCTGTTGTTGTGGGTACCGATACAATCAGACCAGTAGTGGACAGGCTGTTGTTGTGGGTACCGATACAATCAGACCAGTGGCCACTCCATTCTGAGTTAAGACATGGGCTTTGAAGTCTAGTTTCCCAACTCCTGATGTTTTCTTAGACATGAATAAATAAATTCTGTTTAATAGGAGTCGGGAAGGAGTTTTTGATGTGTTAGCCAATGTCTGTAGAACTGAGTTTGGACTTATGAATAATAAAAAAATACTTTTGTGCCAACCGTAAGATTTAACTCGCTGCAATAAAGGTACATCAGGTTGAAATCAAATTTGTTTGGGAAAATATAGGTATTTATTTAAGTATTCTGTTTTTCAAATGATTATTTTTTTTAAATCTATGATAATAAAGATTTGAAAAAATAAATATTCATATTAAATTGGAGAGAATGAATTATTCAATTCATCATCTTGTTTTTTTTTTTGTTTTGTTTTGAATGGCTCACGCGTTTAATATTCAGTCTGGAATTTCAGGGCTCAGACAGCTATATAAATGAATAACCGTTGTTATGACTAAAAATGTTAGTTTTCACTCTAATACTATAATAACCTCGGTTCACTTTTAAATACTGCATTCAAATTGACTAATCAACACTGAAGGTAAGCGATTTATATTTTTAGTTCTTGAGCAAAATTCCCTTATGCGTGTTGGGTCTGTTTTATAATATTTTTATGTCATTTTCTCGGAGTATCTAAAGTCTGGTCTGTATTAAAGATTTCTAGCGGATAATAAATTTCTTGCTGTAAGAGATGCAGTAGTATACAACTTATCTTTTTATAAAAAAAAAAAAAAAGTTCCTGGCAAAATAATCACGAGCAGCAGTCTTGGCTTGTGTCAAAAATCACGCAAAGTCACGATCTTTGAGATTCACACCCCAGTGTTGCTGGATTCAAATGTAGAGGCAGGTTCAATGCGTACCCGCTCCCAAAACTTGCGTTATGTTTTTTCCCGAATGCTGTGAACTGAGTAGATCAGAAAAGAATCCATTACTGAAATGTGGCGTGCACAACTCATAGACATTTACAAATTCACGCGTCTGAGAGTTTGGTGGGATTTTTTCCATCCGGATCTAGCACCAATTTTTTTCAAGACGTTCTCCAAACCTTTTTTTTTATTTATTTTCCACTTATGAACTAGTCTTAGATTTCTTTGTGTTTTTCGCCAATGGAAGGCCCATAATCCCATTGTTAATTCTATATAAGCCTTACAGAATCCTGCACCGATGACAACGATTAGAAACATTTGAAAGACTTCCGTAGTCCAAGTTTGCTGCAGAATACTTTTTTTCAATGTTATCGAGCAATACGAAGGCTTTTTTTTATTAACTTGAATTTGCATACCTCTGAATATTTTTATGTTCTTGCTTCAATTTCTAGAAAAAAAAAAAAACAAAAACAAAAACAAAAACCTAATTCCTTGGTTTTTCTGAAAATATTAAGTTGCATTGATTAAATTTTCATTAACTCCATGGCGAACAATGTGGATCTCAAATCGATGTCCACTGTTTTTAGTTTTGAGAGCTCTACCCGGAAACGCTCAATTCAAACAATGAATCTAGATTTCTTTCCGAAAGGTTCTGTGTGCGTGGAGATAAGAGGCTCTGCACAGGATTGAATCGTTGCGAGATTCTTGATGATGATTGCGATGCGATTACAGTAAAACTAATAGTGCAATTGTTTGAATTTTTTTTTCTCAAGATAATTAAAGTGGGTTACCTCCAGTTGCTAGTGTTGTATGCACATGCCTTTGTCTCAAGCTTCCGAGCTCAATTTCTTTGTTTCTCTCACGTATAGACATGTATCGTTTTCGAACGAAGTTTTTGACTGGAGTTAATTTTTCAAACTAAGAATCAATTTCTGAAAGCTGGAGTATCATTGTTATCTGGGTATGCTCTCATGCTCTCAATTTGTTTCTTATCGAGCTCACTTTCCCCCTCCTTCTCTTTCTCTCTCTGTCGAAGTATACATATCAAACAAGGTCAGTTGACTTCACTGGGGCTTTTTCTTTCTATCGCTGGGTGTCTCTGTCTTTTGCCTTTTCAACATCTCCATTTTCTTCCTCTTTCTCATGTCCTGCTATGTTAGTATTCTCTTTTTCTGGCTTTCTTTAGTCTCATTCTTACTTATTCTTCTCTCTTTTTTATAACTTCTTTTAGTCTGTGTCTTACGTGTATTTACTTTTTTTTTTTTTTTGGTCCTCTATTAAAATAAGTATCTAATGGCCGTCCTCAAGACTTGTGATCATTTGTGGAATTTATCCTCACCACCTCTGTATTCTTTCCTTTTTATCTACTTTTTCTACTTATTTTCTTGCACGCATTGCTTGTAAAAATTTCATCTTTTTTATTATCTTTTACACCCTATAAATCATGTTATAGATCCATTTATCCTGATCTTATTTAAAGTCCTTTTTACATTAACTACGTTGTTCGTTTTAAAAAAAGAGAGAGAGAGAGAGAACAAACGTATAATTTTAAAGATTTCCATAGCTATCTTTTTTATCAATTCTTTTTTCTTCAAGAAGCAATGTTTGTATTTCTAGCCGTGGCTGTTAGAAATCATTGAGTTCAATAGGACGTTCTTCTTGACCCGGCTGAGGAATTTTTCTGATAAAACTAGATCTATTCACGATTCCTGGGGAAAAAGGACCGAGCCGTCATTAAGAAGGCCCTCCATTAAACGATCGCATTCAGACAAAATAGAGTAATGTTGTCACAAACCTATACATTTGAACATCCTTCTTACCCCCTCCCCATCTCTTCGCCACCTTTCTCTCTCTACCTCTCTGTTGGTCTCTATGTCTGTGTGTTTCTTTCTCTCTATCTCCATCTCTCTCTATTTGTCTATCTCTCTCCTAATCGCTCTTTCCTTCATTCTTTTTTCTTCGTGTTCCTTTTCATCCTCTTCGACTTTTCTCTTTGTCCGTTTTTATATCTTTCCACTTATTTACATATCCATATATATATATATATATGTGTGTGTGTGTTTTGTGTGTGTCTTTCTACCATCTGTTTATCCATGCATTTATACCAGAATCCTTTGCTTATTTCTGTGTTTACCATTCAGCTCTCCTCAGCTGTTAAACTTCTTGAGGAACACTATGAGTTTTCTCAGTTTGCACTCCCAACTCTCGCTATTTCATCACTTACGTTTTTAAAAGATGTTAGTGAATGTTTCTGTTATGTTTGCATGAGGAAACGGTTTGAATATAGGAGCCAACACTTTCATTTCGAATTCTGGGAATGATACGAACAATTTCAGTGTGATAAACCTCCTTAAGAATGTGATTATGGTAGATTATGGTGATGGTTGCGATACACTTATGTGAAAAATTTGATAGATTAAGATCTATTCAGATCATATGCTGCGTAGTTTATTTCTATCTGTCGCTTTTTGCCACTCATTATTTTACTGAATATTTTATTTCAGTTTAGACTGTCAGCTTAAAACCTTTTTATTACTATGCTTTACAGCAAAAGCAAATTAGTGAACAGTAACTTCACTCAGTCCATCTCTTCATCTTCATATTCAATAAACACTGAACCTTAATAATATGAAGCACGTGTGGAAAAGCGCCCTTTGTGTATTTTATAATGGGTTCAATGCAATATAAATGTGTTTTATGTTCTGACTTTATATTGTTTTATATTTAAATCCTTTGAAGACCGACACGAGACGCTGACGCATCAAATATTTTGGCTCAAAGTGAACATGAGAAAGGATTTATTTTTCATCGTCTTGTAGCTAGTCAAGCAGTTTTCTTTTTCTTGACTTGCTTTTGACACTGGTGCTGTTTAACTTATTATAAACACATCCTTTAGATGTCTTTTTAGGCTTTTAAATACTTTTGTCGCCAAACTTTTTCTCTCTTTTTATGATACTGAAAGCCCGTAATCGGCATAACTCTTATGTGGCAGCTTGAGACGTGGTTTTGATAAAGGAGATCGCCTAGTTGCTGTGACGTTGTCATCTGTCTTTAGACATGCAGCTAAGCAGATCTCCTGCTTGCTCAGCAATCAGAACTTGAACTAGAGAGCCTAGAACTCGTGGAAGAAATTTCTTAAAGTGTATGCTTCATCTGTAAACCAAACCAAATTAAAATAAACTCTTCGTTATCTTGTGTTATTGTGAATAGTACGTGACCTGGGGAAAAAAGGGGGAAAGGTGAGGATTTGGGGGAGGGGGGCGGGGAGAATCACCGTGTAAAGGAGATTTAGGATTTCATACTATATGATGCAGAGCAACATAGAATGATCGAGCAGGCTAAAGAAAACAACGGCCACTCTTGGTGACAAGTAGAGCCTCATGTAAAACATTCCGTACACGCGTTATGTTATTTTACTCGCAGGGGAATGAAGTCGCTTTATCTAGTGACTTTCTCTTTTTCAGCTTTGTCTAAATAATTTCCTTGTTAAAAGCCGTTCTGTGTTTAAAGTTGTTTTTCACTTTCTCCTACTACAGTTTATCTGTCTCTCTCATACCTCTCAGTCTACATGGGGAAATAAAAATGGCTTCCCTTTGTTCAGTCTGTCATTCGAGATCGTGGAAGCGGTTCAAGCTGACAGTCAGGTTTCATATATCTTTACAAAATTCAGAGCGTTGAAGGTAAATTGCGTAAAATTACCACAAGCCATGACAGTTTGCTCACACAGCGACCATCCTTTCTTGAATCATAAAGGGCCCATAATGAGTCGGCCATTGTGCTGTGGTTAACGACACTAGGTCTTTTGTTATGGCGCAGAGATTTAAAAAGCTAAGGTAAGGTAAATCAACATTAACGACAAAAAGCAAAAAAAAAAAAAGAAGAATAAAAATCTAAAACCAAAAATCCTATCGAGAAGATGTTTTGAAGCAGAACCGATTGGATGATACACATACCTGAGACAATTAAATGATTTCAGAGAGTGATCAAGAAAGCGACAAATATCCTATATTAATTAGTTTTAGTGAAAGAAATTAAGTGGAGTATATTTTTATTCCTGCACCATTATAGGCATTATAATTTTGTGGTAAATTATAACCATAGTTAGAGATTTTATATTTTTTCCTAATCCATTTTTTCCACTTACTGTTACACATTAGTTCGTACCACGATTATAATCTTTGACTTCTACTTTTAGAATTTTTGAAAGATTTTTCTAGAATTTCGTTCTCATATTGGCTATTTAGACTATGTATTTTTTTTTAACTGAAGGGCTTAAAAGATACTTAAGTACAATAATGTCTAGGCCATTGCAAGGAGACATAATTGCCTGCACTTCTGGATAGCGGTATCATCTCAGGCTATGCGACTGGTCAACAGTAAGACAGTATGTCCTGGTGTTCATGCACGGTTTCGCAGACAGGTCACTCGAGTCCGTCTATCAATCAAGTGAGCCCCGTGTACTGCCCTCCACTCCCCCAGATCTGACAAGAGTTGGTTGGTCTTTTGTGGTCACAGCGACCTATAAAGCTTAATAACAAACCAGCATTGTGGTAGCATGGGAGACAAATTAGATTTATATATATATATATATATATATATATATATATATATATAAATGTGTGTGTGTGTGAGTTAGCCCTGATGCTAAAAGTTGTTTTATGTTTCTATCTCTTCATCTGTCTACCTATCTCTCATTCTTTTTATCTCTTTCTGTGTCTCTTTTTCTGTATCTCTCTATCCTTCTCTCTTAATGCTTTTTTATTTCACTCTGACTTCTCTCTTTTGTCTTCTCTATTTCTCTCTAATTCCAATGATCTTCTTATAGTTAACTATAAGCAAGCCTTCTCTTTTGCGTGTACCTATTTTCTCTAAGTCGTCGGTTACAAACAAGTAGTCGCTCACACCGTTTACTTTAAAACTAGTTAAAATTATCAGCCAGCCTAGGTGCGCACGTGAATAACGAAGAGGATTATTTGCAAATGTTATAAATATAAATAGTCATTTTAGGATCGTTATTGTCGGCCTTCGGTAGTGTGGAGACTAATCTAGATCTGACTATAGGAAAGGCACTCCAAAAATCGCATAATAATATGTTCCATTTATACACCGACATCTTATTTTTTATGGGAGCTCTAATCACGATTCGCCCATGAATTTATATCTTAATTTTACTATTTCAAAAAAATTTTTTTAATTTATCTCAGTTCTGAGTTGCTTGGGTTTCCAACATTGCTTTACATCAATGATGTCTTTATATCACCACGTTAGAACGTGAGAAGCATCTGGTATAACGATTACAACGATTTTAATAATCTGTAGCTTTTTAATTATTTTATCATCTTATAGTTGCCAGCAGCTGCTGTTGAGAAATAAAAAAAAAAAAACGCTCGATCGACCACAGAATATAAAAAAAGGGAACAGACAGTATAAAAGGACTCAACTGTTCCTTCAGAAACCATGTCCTATCGCTCTGCAAGCCAAATACTGCTTTCTGGGACTTTGAAACTCGATATTCATGCACTTGTTTGCTTTCTGATATCAGTCATTAGTATCTTCCAGCATCGCCGAGAGGGCTTTTCCTTCCAGTGTAACCATCCCCTATTGTAGTCTAACAAAACTTTCTGGCGGCTCCTCTTAACCTAACGAGACAGGAAGGAGGATAAAGGTAAGGGGTCAGAGAGTGAGAGGGTGAATTAACCATGGAGGGTGTCCGGCAAAATGCTTGTATATGTTAAAAGAAAAAATCTTCGTAAAATTTTCCTCTGAAAATTACTTCGATTTTCTTTCTATCTGTACATGCCTGTCTATGTGTATGAATGTCGATGTCTCTATTTCTGTGTCTCTTCCTCTTTCTTTTTAGCTCTCTAGCTCTCTTCCTCCTCTGCATTTGGCCTTTATCCTTTATCCTACCACTTCTTTTTCTCCCCCCCTCTCTCTCTCTCCCTCTCTCTCTCTCTCTCTCTCTCTCTCTCTCTCTCTCTCTCTCTCTCTCTCTCTCTCTCTCTCTCTCTCTCTCTCTCTCTCTCTCTCTCTCTCTCTCTCCCTTCCTCTTCTTATGATATACATTTGTTTTCTATATTTATTTATTGATCAAGAGTTCTGTAGTCACCTCTTCCTCTGGCGTTCGCTCCTCTTTTCTGATATGCATGTTCATTATTGTGCCAGCCTTGAACCTTGCACAGCTTGATGTTCCTAGGAATCCAATTCCGCAGCAACTTTGATATCGCGCTTGTTATCCTAGACCAGCAATGATATTGAGCCCAGGGTTTAGTTTTTTCTTGTGCCATGAATTTATTTAGATTTACGAACACCAAAACATATCAGAGGATTTGTAATGAACTTTCCTAATATAGGATATGTTTTAAGCTTAACATAACTTGGTTTGTCAATGTTTTTGAATTCTCTTCTTTTGTAACAGTTCTGCATCCAACTTTATCTCACTTTTTCACAAGATTCTCTCCTAGCTTTTTTTTTGTTTTGCAAGCTGTATAACTGATGGCAATTTTGTTTTCACACTGAAAATTAGGTTTCAAGAATTTACTGTACCGATACAGAAACTACAAGTTGCATAAATGTCTCTAATATGAGTTAAATGTATTGTAACATTTTAGAAATGTTTTGCCTTCAAGATTTAAGGGTTTTCTTCCTGTCTTTCGATGACATATTTTGAGGTCAATCATTTTGTACGTTAGCTAAGCTGTTCAAAAGATTGCGTTACATTAAAATAGACGAAAAAACTGGAGGGCTATTAAACAGTTATGAGAAAATCTCTTACTCTTAGGACTGCAGTCTCTGCTGAACTGATTTGGAATAGATTTTTGTTTAATTTAGTTCATTGAGGTGACATGAAAATAAAAATTAAAATCAAATACTGCGCATGAATACTTGTATGTTTTACGGTGTATAGGATTTCCTTTTTTACAATGAGATTGTTAAATCCGTTTGTTTGGAAACTTTACTTTATAATTGGTATCGGCTTTTATTTTCCCTCGAATGGATTAAGTTTTGTTGTTTCTTTTTTCTTTTTTAGATATTAAAATGTCATTTACAGAACTATGCAGAAAACTAAATAATCTAAATTGCTATTTTACAAAAGAAAATTTGAACAGATATCAATTTGATGAATGAAATAGACAAAACTCTGTTCACGGAATGTTTGCTAAGCTGGCTAATGCCTCAGCTCTCTGCACGAATAATCCCAATGAGGAAAACCTAAATACAACAGATAAAGAAACAAGAGGTCCCAACGTGTTGAAACGGTCAGCCAGTGCAATCAACGCAAGGTGTGACCACAGTCGTCATTGTCCGAGCGTAGATTGCAAACCGTGAGTGGAGTCCTAATCTTATTTACCCACACTGTTCGTGAAAGCCCAGTGATCCAAAAATCTATTGTGAGTACCTCAGCTTCTCGCCTCAAAATAATGCAATACACGAATCAATACCAGCACCTAGATCGGACTGATCACGCTCTGATACCTTTCTCGCACACAAAGGTAAAGTGAGATTATGACGTTTCATCAAAACCTCTCTCTTTTTCTAGCCCTCTCTTTAACGATTTCAGTTTTTTTTTTGCTTTTCATATCTTTCCATCACTGTCTAACTCTCTCTCTCTCTCTCTCTCTCTCTCTCTCTCTCTCTCTCTCTCTCTCTCTCTCTCTCTCTCTCTCTCTCTCTCTCTCTCTCTCTCTCTCTCTCTCTCTCTCTCTCTCTCTCTCTCTCTCTCTCTCTCTCTCTGCCTCTTTT
>JAWDGP010002150.1:112500-192500 GCA_033675545.1 Elysia crispata | reverse complement strand
TATTATGTTGTCATCCCGTTTTCTTGAAGGAGTAGTTTTTGTAACCGTGAATCTCGGCCAGTCGTGCAGAATCAGCCAGATTTCACCCGTGAACCAGATCGCTCATCCGCCTGGATATTGAAGGACACTGAAGTGCTTTCTGAGCATTCTTGACCCGTCATACGAGGAACAGTAAGCGTGCTTTGAGGGTGTCACTGTAGAACATGTCGAATTATTGTGAGTGTTCAAACAGAATTGAGGCTCGAGGTAAAAAAAATCTTTAAAATTTGAAAAACGCTTAGCTATGTCAACAGTTTGATGTGAGCGGATTAAAAAAAAAAAACCAACGGCATTTTATTTAATATTTCATGCGATAATGTTGTTATATAATTCTAACTGACTATTGCAGCCTATTAAAACTTAACAGCTATTGATAAAGTAAATAAAAAACCTGAAGTCCATTCACAAACATCGTTTGGATGAGCGATGATAGCATTATTTGTTTTGTTTTTCTGGAAGTTATAAAATAAAGGAAATCGAAAAGGGGTGGACAGGATGAAGAAGGTGAAGGAAAAATAAACATTAAAAAGCAGTAAATAAAATCTGAAATATTTGAGAAATAATGTAAGTTAATTACATCAAATAATAAATAGCGCGCGTCAGTAAAATTGTTATAATGACAAAGAGGCTTAAGACAAGTACAAACAATATAAACACCAACCAGCTTTATAATTACAGAGTTCAAGTCATCCTGATGTCTGATCTAGTTATTGCTAACAGTCATTCGGAAACTATGTCTCAACGAAATTGTTTATTAGTCTCATCCGAGCACCGTAATTAGGAGTCTGGTAAAGATGTACCAGTGCGTTCAACACCACTTCACCAAATTAATCCAGCTATTGCTTCGACAAGTTCATTGCAATAGAGGGTGGATCATGTAATGACTAAGCTAGGTGGAAGGAGTATTCTTTCTTTAGCCACCGAGGTTTCAAAATTGAAATAGAACTATTTTTCTTTCGCCTCCCTCATCTTCTACAACTGGTTTTATGATTTCTGACCCCGCGCAGGAAAATAACTCTAGCATATTTTGTTCAATATGGCCTTCAAGCATTACAATTTAAAAAAAATTCCTCATGAAGAAGAAAATTCTAAATATGCTATTTGAAATTTAAGAAATAAAAAATTCCATAATTTTTTTTTTAATTTTTATTGGGTTTTAATTTACTTTTAATCTTAAATAGATTGTCAAATTTAAATTTTGATTCTCATCACATTAATGAATTTTCTATTCGTTGTCCAGATTGGTGTTTGATATTTTGTTGTGTAACTGTGTAACTATTTACCGTTTTCATGTCTCTCCTGCTCAACTTTGAGAATATTTTATTTTCCCGGTTAAACTGTAAGATTGCCTCTTTTTTTTCTAGCTTTCAAAAAGGAGAGATTAATTTTTTTCCCTTTATATCTTTTTTTTTTCCTAAACTTTTTTTTAATTTCCACCATTTTTCCTCTCCTCGTTGTCTCCCTCTTTCTCTATCGACTGCACATCCTGATTATGACCATCAGCATTGCCTCATGATCATCCATCTGTGCTCACTTCTATCGAGTCTTCATGAAAACATTCAGCATTGTCGTCGTCGTTTTCCTCGCCCTTATTATTGATCTTGTATTCTTACAATCATGAGGTAGTTTTCATATTCCCGGCGTTAAAAAATATGATTAAGTCTTCGATTTTCATGCCTCAATACCACGAAGTTCCGCAAATTTTATGGAAATTCAACCTTGCCTTGAATCTATTCAGTAGAACGAGTCCTACTAATGATTTCAGGCTGAACAATCAAGCCCTCGATATACAAACTCCCTTCACACTATAAAATACAAAATCGTTATATGTTTCTCTTCTAAAAGAGGTCGCCCTTGGCCTTGTTTGCCTGTTCGATTTGTCGGGTATGAACTGAAACGTCTTGACAGAACAAGCACAATCAATCAATAGAAAACTGACAGAAAAGATCTCTGATGTAATGTCACCAGGCGCGCTCTGCTCAGCTTAACAGTCCTTGGTGTGGTATCTAGGTTACTGCGCCTAGCGCTCGGCGGCAGCCGGCTCATGATATAGTTACTTTGGGGACTGATATTGGTGAGGAGGGTCACCATGATGGCCGCAGTCATTGTTTCTATTATTGTAGAATATTAATTTTGTATTCTTAGGCGGATCACAGCAAGTTAAGATCGCGATCATAATTATGCTCATTTCTCTGGTGGTTTACGCTGTTAGTTTCAAGGCTGTGCCGTGAGAAAAAAAAATAACTATAGCAGTGGTGAAGTTTTATAACAGTTACTGTAAAAGTTGGTTTCCCTTCTTGGTGAGGTCTTGCTAAAGTTTGAGCTTGCCATTTTGCAGGTAATTCCGTCATTTACTTGGGTTTTCGCTTGACAGGTGATAATTTTCTTTAATCTTTGATACACCAGTTCCTATACATGAGAGTTGGTTAAACTACAACTATGTCGTTTTGGTAGGGAATATTATTTCTCGGTGTTTTTGTTTTGTTTTATTTTTATTTTATTCATTTTTTTGGGTAGAGTTCAGCAAATTAGAAAGCTCTATTCGGAAGGTCATCGTATCTTCAGTATGCTTTACATCTTGGCAACTGATATTGAGGAAAGCATGTTTTGGAAATATCGTCCATTATTTATTTCAGTAGAAAGCCATAGAAACCATTTCCAATCATCGAAAACTATGTACATACTTTTAAAAACATCTTTTGACAATTTAAAGCTCAACCACCACAAACTGTAGCTTGTTGGTTCCGTGAAATCACGACTATTAGTGCTTTCCTTCGGATTCTTACTCTCATTGCATTTTTTCCCGAAAGTCTGAGCCTTATGTAATCATTATCTCGCAAGGAAAATAATAGATTGCGCCTTCGAAATTTTTAATCATATCACCATAGTTTTGCACCATCAGCTTTTATTATTACATCTATCACAAGAGGCAGACAACAGTGGCTGTCTCACGCCTGATCTTGTTTACAGGTCAAGTCGCAGAAATCATCTTTTTATAAAAGACGTAGCTATATGACAAGATAGATGACGATCATTCGCATTTATTTTTCCCGCCATCTAAAAGATTTCCTGCGATATGTGACTAGGTTGCCAGTAGTAACAAAGGTTCATTGTACATGCATGACAAAATTACAATCTTATTAAGGACAAAGCTCAGATGTTATTTTTATATCAGTGGTCTTTAACTTAACAGATATGGTAGAAAAGAGTATTTCCTTTTACTCTTTTTTAGTCAGAAGATTCGTAGAGTTCCTAAGATCTGTGAGGAAATTATGCAGAAAAAAAGATTGACGTTGCTGATCGGTGATATGAACTTCGTTTGGTCTATCTTAGTTTTCTAAACTAGCAACAATTTTAGGCATTACATCCAATCTACATCTAGAACATCGCATCAGTTCTCAAACCCAGATGAAATAAATAAAGGGGTATAATGTTTGTGTCGGTGAGGACATATTTCAACCTTATTAGAAACAGCCAAATTAGGGACGGTAGGGGTAGATTTGATTTCTAAAAATAGAATCTAATCCAAGACAGCTCCAGTGTCCTCTCTCCATTCGAGGTGTGTAGCCTTGAGCAACGTTTAGAAGGTCCATCACTTGGGAGCCTCGCACCACTCTGGTCTCCGCTGAGCCTCAAGTTAAGCTCACGAGCATCCTCCCACCGTCCATATGAATTGATAGGGAATTATTTCGGCTTATTTTCTAATCAAACTTTATCTATAATATCTTTTCAGAATAGAATTGTATCGCTGTATCCTACAATTACAGCGCCCTAAGGCTTCGGCAGTTTGGGTTTTAGAACGGGAATGTGAAGGAAATCACAACGAAAAACAGTGGCTAAAAGGCTAGTGACCTCATGCGGTGTCAAGGTCCGAACCACCCCTCTAAAAAGAGTAATCCTCAAACAGTCAGTGACATACACCCTAAGATATCGACAATATTAGAAAAAAAGGAAGAAGATTCTTTTCATTTCTTTTACCATAACTCTTTATGTAGAGGAAAGAGCTGAGGCTTTGATAGTGAAAGAATGTAACAGAATCAATAGCTGTAAGAAACAGCGAACCAATATTGCCTGAAAGACACAGCTTTGTAGCATTGCGAAAAAAACAACCTCTACTTTGTTAATTCAATATTTAGACTTAAATTCTTAAACAACGAAATTACTTACCACAAATTGTCGAAAGTGGTCGTTTTATTTGTTAAGGCCATATATTTTTTTCTAAAAGAAAAGATGAAAGATGTAAATTATGTACAAAGGAAACCTATTTGTTGTTCCATAGTTTATATTGCTTCGTATAGCTCATTTTCTGACCCTATTGTTCACATTTGCATTAGACTTGTATCTGTTCGCCAAAGCAGTAATCCATAGTTAACCTTTAATTGTAATAAGTAAAGGTTTATGTTGCCAGTTTGCGTAAGGTTGGTCGATATCTGTTTCTTCCTTTACGTTTTTTAATTATTTTGATTAATATTCATGATCTGGTTTTGAGTATCCAACATATGTTCCGAAATTGTTCTGTTTTTATTTAGACGCTTTTTTGGATTCGTACTAGCCTATTTCTCTGACAACTTTATTCTCGTAATCTTTCTTTTCTTTTCTTTATTAGTAAACTATGTTTTTGATACAGTAATATTGGTAGTGGTAGTACACTTCTACCACTAGCTGTGGCAGCAGTAGTGGAATGAGCATCATTGATCCTCATCTAAAGTGTTTATTATTATTATTATTATTATTATTATTATTATTATTATTATTATTATTATTATTAGTAGTAGTAGTAGTAGTAGTAGTAGTAGTAGTAGTAGTAGTAGTAGTAGTAGTAGTAGTAGTAGTAGTACTACTACTACTACTACTATTTCTACTACTACTACTACTACTACTACTACTACTACTACTACTACTACTACTACTACTACTACTACTACTACTACTACTACTACTACTACTACTACTACTACTACTACTACTACTACTACTACTACTACTACTACTACTACTACTACTACTACTACTACTACTACTACTACTACTACTACTACTACTACTACTACTACTACTACTACTACTACTACTACTACTACTACTACTACTACTACTACTACTACTACTACTACTACTACTACTACTACTACTACTACTAAATTATTATTATTATTATTATTATTATTATTATTATTATTATTATTATTATTATTATTATTATTATTATTATTATTATTATTATTATTATTATTATTATTATTTCTTAATCTTTGACCCAATAATTTAATTTTCAATTAATAAAATATACAAATGCTTTTTTTTTCTTTCTTCAGGTTGGTCTTCCACAAAACAGATGAGAAATTCAAGTAAAAATTCGCAGTTGCTTTAAAACCATTGCAATTTAAAAGTGTTAAAGCAAAAGAAAATAGACAGGAATAATCTTTAAAGCAACAGACAATTGTTAAAATTTTCTTGTTCTCTAAGATTGAGATCCCTATTGATATTGGGGATTTAACTCATACTTTCAGCGTGGAAACACAGAGATGTTTCTATGCTTAGACCACTGGTGCTGAATACTAAAATTTGGCAGGCGCATTGGATTCGCAGCTTATGTGTGATTTCAGGTTAAAGTCTGAACTTCGATTCTGTTGTTACGCACTTGATGATATCAAGCAACCCTAACAGAGTTCAACAATCACTGCTTTTGGATAGCGCAAGTGGAAGGTGACGTTCTGAAGTACCCCCTTAAATTTGTTTGTTGGCAGTCTGTTCATGTTGCCAGTCAGAGAGCAATGAAATATTGCTTACCCTTGACGTTCAAACGAATTAGTCTCACACGGAGCCCCTGAAAGTCCAGGGCGGTTGCTTCATGAGATCCAGCGTAAGTGACATAACACCTCTTCAAACAGCCTGTGAAAGCGGGACAGAGCGAACCCTGGCCAGTGGTGCTGCTCCGAATTAACCTGGTTAATATTTGATATCGCCTGACGCAGACCCACGTGGTTCACATCTCAGGGCAGAGGAGGCCAGCATTGATCGTTTTTGTTATCGAACTGGCACTGTACGCGGCTATTTGTGTATGAACACATCTCTTCTCATGAGACATCGGAGACCCTCTTAATTATTCCTTTATTGCCTGTATCTAAAGAGGAGAACGCTTTTAATGTCCTAGAGCGCATCTCTAGTTTTACCCTCGGCGACTGGACACAAAAAGCTCCTTTTTATTACTTGCCTTTTAGTTTTTATCTGCTTTGAACTGCATCAGTTTCGTTTGGGAGTTGAAACCATCATTTTTCACATCTGTAAAAACTTTGTGAAAGGAAAACGCTGTTTACTTTACATTTTACAAAAAGTGTTAGAACAAGATTTACCCCTTCAATTTTTTGCTGCGAACTTTTTTTTTCTTACTTTCGCTTCCGACCCTATATCATTAGCAAACGCTCTTGGAGGAGAGAAACGCAAATAGAAGCAAGAAAAGTCAATCTGAACGGAGGATCTGGAAGGGTGCTGGTGCTGGCGTAGTGATCCCCTCGATATCGGTGTATGGAGCAACGGACACATAATTATTGATTCGTCCCTCCACTCCTTCACTCACTTGCAGACAAGCAGCATCGATCGCCGAGACACAAGTGTTTCCTCCCTGCCTGGGACCGTCTCCCTTTCTCCCACACGCACACATTTCCCCATTATAGATTTTCTTTTTTAATCCTACCGGAGCCAGCTTCCAGCTTGTCATTAGTCCTCAATCATTTACTGTCACAGGGTTTGACATGGGTTCGCTATTTCTTTTTTAATTTTTTTTTTTTAAACTATCAATTTTTTTTCTGTTTTAAAGGGAGAAGGAAGGAAGTGTGTGTGGTATAATCAAACGATTTCTGGTCCAAACTGGTGGTCGCTGGCCGCCACCCGCCCGACTCAGCCCGTCCACCGCTACTGTCCCCCACGTTTTTTTTTTCGTCCCTCAGCATGAATCTGGAGATCCCAGACGGCCTAGGCGACTTGCTTAGAGATTTCACAGTCGCAGTATTGAAGGAACGGCCTGGAGATTTGTATGACTTTGCTGTGGATTATTTCACTAAAGTGAGAGACGTTCGGAAGCCGAAGGACGTACCTATGTACATCATTGTGGAGGATGATGATGAAGCCGGTGAGCCAGATCGCATGGCTTTCAAACCCAAAGCTTCCAGCGGGCGATACGCCCGTCGCCAGTCCGTGTCAGCCGAGCGTTACAATCCCGAGGAAGACGAGGACGAGGACGACAATATCATTTACCCAAAGACGGACGAACAGCGTGAGAGACTGACGAAAACAGTGAGCGGCATTCTATTGTTTCGGTCTCTAGAGCCCGAGCAGACAGCACAGGTCATCGACGCCATGTTTGAGCGGAAGGTCATGCCAGGCGAGACTGTCATCCACCAGGGAGACGACGGAGATAATTTCTACGTCATCGACTCGGGCGTTTTTGACGTCCTCGTGGACGTCAAGGGGGAAGAGCAACCGGTGCATACGTTCGACAACCGTGGAAGTTTCGGCGAGTTGGCTCTCATGTACAACATGCCTCGCTCGGCCACCGTCCGCTCGGCCACAGACGGTACCCTGTGGGCCATGGACAGGAACTCGTTCAGGCGTATTGTGCTCAAGTCGGCATTCAAGAAACGCAAGAAGTACGAGGACCTTCTGGAGAGTGTTACCATCCTTCAGAACCTGGATCGTTACGAACGCATGACGCTTGCTGATGCTCTGCAGGGCAGGGTCTACCAAGATGGAGACGCTATCATTAAGCAGGGAGATGATCCCGACGGCGTCTACTTCGTAGAGGAGGGCCACATACGCATCACCATGTTCTCCCAAGACGGCACGGAGACGGATATCGGCACTCGAACCACAAGCACCTACTTCGGGGAGCTGGCTCTCATTGAGAACAAACCGCGCACCGCAAGCGTCTACGCTGTTGGACGAGTGAAGGCAGCTTTCCTTGAGAGGGAATGTTTTGAGCGTCTCCTCGGCCCGTGTTTAGAAATAATGAAGAGAAACAGCCAGCTTTACACCATGTATGTTTCAAATTAGTCGATTGGTGCAGATGACGCGGTATGTGTTCTAGGTCATTATTAATGTGTGCCAGTGTAAGTGGTGTTTTAAGACTTAATGAGTGAGTATACAAAATAATTTAGCGAATCTATTAAATAAAACATCGCTAAAGACTTCATTTTACTTGAAACTGTAATTTTATTTACATTAGTCGACCAAATTTAATCACTGAATTTTACCATTACCTTTTCATCCTGTTTTCGTTTGTTGTGCCTATGTTTCTCTAGAAGAGTAAAAGAATTTATCGATACGTTTCAGTAGGAAGATCGAACGCAGACAGACGTATTTTACTTCCTGAGTCGAAATGTTTCGTGCTAGTCGACTGAGAGATTGAAAGGTACACTGCAGAGTAAAGAACAAAAATTAAGAGTGAAGGAATGAGAATGGCGAGCAAGAAGCAATTTCCTAACGTGTTATATGTTGTGACAGGCAGCCCAGAGGGACACATTCTCGTTTATGTGCGTGTGTATGGTTTTCCCCCATTTTCCCCAATTTCGTTCTTAACTAATTTGAAAGGGCTTCAACAGCCCAACCCTCGAAAGTAGTTTGGGGCAGAACTTTAAGTGTGCAGAGGCTTTTTTTGTTGTCGTTTTCTTTTTCAAAATCTAGTAAGAGTAACATTTGATATCTGTTTACCGCGCAAGGTATAATGTGTATGTTTTTTTTTTTCTTTTTTTTTCTTAGTGTTTGCCATTTAACTTGTTTGCTTCAATTTTTTCTTGCTGAGGAACCTTTGTCCCACCAATGTTTATCTTCATAACTGTATGTGAATCAGAAGAAAGACACATATCAAACTCATGTTTACGGGTTTAACATTTCAGGAAATGGATCTAGATCTCAGCAGATCTTTGTGTTGCTTCTCGTTTTACTTGTTTATTTCTCGTATTTACTTTTACATAAATGAAAACAGTGGGGTTTTTTTTCGACAAAGAAATCGGTCAGGCGGTATCATAAATCAAAGAGGAAAAGAGAAAGAGGAGAGGAAGTGGGTGAAGAATATGAAGAAGAGGAAGAAAAGACATAGAGACGTGTAGAAAGCTATGAACACAAGTAAGTGACAAGCTGCAACTTTGCGATAATGTCACGAGACCTCTGCAATATGATTTGAACAACAGCACAAAAAAATCAATAGAGTAACGGAGAATCAGGAAGGTACCAGAGGCTTAGAGCAGAGGGAGAAGGAGAGAGAGAGAGGGAGGGAGAGAGAGAGAGAGAGAGAGAGAGAGAGAGAGAGAGAGAGAGAGAGAGAAAGAGAGACAGACAGACAGACAGACAGACAGACAGACAGACAGACAGACAGAGACAGAGAGAGAGAAAAGGGTCACACTTTGCAAAAGGGGCATGTGCCCTGACAATCTATAATTTGTTTAATAATAAAACTAGGTGCATTAAAAATAGGAAAAAATAGCTTCTGAAAGGAATGGACAACTAGCCCTTGATTATTATTATTATTATTATTATTATTATTATTATTATTATTATTATTATTATTATTATTATTATTATTATTATTATTATTATTATTATTATTATTATTATTATTATTATTATTATTATTATTATTATAAATGAAGCGGTTTTTGTGCATTCCGAATCGCCTCATGAATAGGAAACATTCTGCTAGACGAGAGGAGTAAGTGTGACATCCAGCAAAACTCATCGCTACTAACATTATTGGATTACGATGGGATCAGTACCGTACCCAACTAAAAAGACCCTTTTTTTTTCATTTCACCCTATGCCCACGTGATGCGCTATAATTTAAATTTCAAGAAGTCAGAAGTCTGTACATAAAATGTTGGTGTATAAATTTGTTTTTTCGTATTTCCATTTACAAAAGCTGTTCTGTACATCATAACTGTGCTGTACATCATAACTGTATAATGTAGAACCGTTTACATTTATGAAATGTCAAGCTATACCAAAATCAATTATGATTTATGTTGAATTGAATACCTGTAACAATCTCTAAAAGACATAAAAGGCCTATGAAAGTATGATTTTTCTGCTTCTATATATAGCAGTAAATATGTTTATGTCAATTCAAGTCACAGCGAGCTTGAGGTATTATCTTTTCTCATGGGGGAAATATCCTCAGTTTTATAAAATTGAAATATTTGGTTACATTGCGAAAATTGGGAGAGCAGCGGTGCCATACTCCCACTCCCTGCTAGTGCGTCTAAAATTTTATCTATATGAATTGTGATTCAATAGCTGCTATACATGTAACATATGTGAAATGCTCTGAATTAATCTATGTGAAAGAAAATTTAAATAAAGGCCGCCGTGATTTGTCGCTCTTAGGCATGAAGATCAGAGAGAGAGAGAGAGAGAGAGAGAGAGAGAGAGAGAGAGAGAGAGAGAGAGAGAGAGAGAGAGAGAGAGAGAGAGAGAGAGAGATCAATTTGCTAAAAGAGTTGAATGTGCAGTTTGTTATCCATGAAACGTTGCAACTTGTTCTTTGAGATGTCAAATGGATCAAATTTATCTCCCCTCTGTATCATAAGTCATGAACTCTTTCCTTAACTAGGAAAAACTATAGTGTTTTAGGTCATGATAGATAGAGGCCACTTTAGTCACCAAGATTAAATTGTATTTTTAAATCATTTAGCGAAGTTTGATTTCTTCTATATTTCTCTCTGTTCTTTTTCGCATGTTTACTTGAAATTTAAAACAATGAGTGACCGATACCTTAAGTCGCGGCATAGATATCCTCTCTCATTCTGTCTTCAGCTTATGTTGAAGTTTCGCAGGATGAATATTTGTTTTCATTCTTTTTTTTTTAGCTAGAAATGCATTATTTTATCCTTCGACTCAATCACAACCAGTTTATTTTGATAATAATTGGAAATTTTTAATCGAGATCTTTATCCTGACTATGTTTTAACCACTTATCCTTGCTTGCACAGATATTTCAGTGCTGTTTTAACATTCATTTTACCAAACTGGTGAGTTCTACATTTATTGATCCTGAGGCTGAGAGCTGATAGATCAATCCATTCACACTTTTCAAACATTAAAACTTTTCCTCCTGGTTGATGATGTTGATAATGATGGTGATGAGGATGAGGATGATGTCGACGTTGGTGTCGTTGTTATTACTGTTTAAGTCGCTGCTGCTGTTGCTGTGGTTGTGATTGTTATTGTTGTTGTTGTTGTTGTTGTTGTTGTTGTTGTTGTTGTTGTTGTTGTTGTTGTTATTGTTGTTGATGTTGTTTTAACAAGATTGAACATCTTGTTTCGTGAGTTTCTATATCTGACAAATGTCACTTTTAAAATTTTTATTGATTTGCTTTCTAATTTGTTTCTTACATTTCAATGTTTCACAATGTAAATCATGAGATAATGGAAACTATGGTTAAAATCCACTAAGTAAATTGGTCGAAATTGTTTGTTACTGGTGATATAACATGCTTTTATTTTCCAATGCGCGCTTACATAATTTTTTGTACAAATCAATCTGCTTAGTTAACTCAACAACTTAATGGTCCCCTCCTCAACTTCTATGTTATCCAATTTAATGTTGTGATGCAGTCATTACTTTATTCAATAAAGGTAATTTAAAAGATGAAAGCGGAGAGCAAGAGACACAATAAGTGTGGCCAATCAGCTCTTAGGCTGTAATATAAGTGCATTTTGGTTAATTAAAATGACCATGATTGTAATGATGCATTAATTATTATCAATACAACTTTTCATGTTTCGTGACTAGATGAAAATGTCATTGATCGTTGGATTAAAAGATGGCACACTTGTAAAACCAATAAAGTTCATTTGTTTGACAATATTCGTAAGTATCGTAAGAATGTTTCTAATTATTTTAATGATGCCAGTCCTTGCATGAAACTCAGTATCACTCCACGACAACTTACAGAATCTTCACCTTAAAATTCATGTCAAAGTCTCTGTGTTCAAGTTACAAATTATCATCAAGATAAAAGACACATGTGCGATCTATCATTTCGTTCGATTTAATGGGCTTGGTTGTATGAACAAGTTCCAACTTACAGCCTATGGATATACACCGACGCACCCAAAAAAAAATCAGCAGACAGAATTTGCGTTAAAAAAAATTATTGGAGCAACTAAAGGCCCAGAGGATACACTCTTTAAGACAAGGATTATTTCCGTTTGCAGCAACCACGAAAGCAGACATAAATCCTTACCACTTCGGTAAAATAACCTCAATTTAGAATTCAGATGAGACGAATGAAAATGATAATGATGACCGTTATCATGATTATGATGAGATAACAATCATTATGTAAATTGTCACAAAGATGGCGATGACGATGTTGATGGTGATATGATGACCATTTTAATGATGATGACTATGATGATGAAAAATTAATGTCTAAATGATGATGTTGACGGTGGCGTTGATAATGACAAACACTTTAAAAGCTGTGAAGCAGAGTGCGGAAAAAGATCAGAAATATGGTGAAATGAGAGATTGCGGGACAAAGATAGAAAGAGAGAGCGAGAGAGAGAGAGAGAGAGAGAGAGAGAGAGAGAGAGAGAGAGAGAGAGAGAGAGAGAGAAAGATGAAATATAATTGGAAGATTATTATCATGAAGATCAACATTGTTTAGGTAAAAAAAGTGAATATTTTAAACTTTGGAAACGTTAATGACAAGTGCGTGAAGATGACAACCAAAAATAGAATTTTGGGTCCAGAAGATCAAAAAAGGGACTGAAATAGCGAAAGAAGGGTTGATATAATTTGAAAGTTAGTCTTGATGGCACCCTTAAGCAAACATCGATGTGTTAAGCAAACTTGTGTGTCCAGTAATTAACTGACAAGGAAGATGGTGTGACCCGTGGAAGATGGTGTGACCTGTGGAAGATGGTGTGACTTGTGGAAGATGGTGTGACCTGTGGAAGATGGTGTGACCTGTGGAAGATGGTGTGACCTGTGGAAGATGGTGTGACCTGTGGAAGATGGTGGGACCTGTGGAAGATGGTGTGACCTGTGGAAGAAGAAGAAGATGAAGTGCACCTCAGAATTGTTTTTACAATACCAAATGTCATCTATATTTTTTCTAATTGAAACTAGATTAGTTCATTTAAAGTGAACGTTACATGAAACTAATTCTAATTTCCCTAATTGTTTATGTTTTTTAATACAAAGCAAAACTTATATAAGTAAATCTTCAATGGCTTTTTTAAGGTAAACATCCATCGGGTCTGACCTACTCCAAAAAACAAACAAACAAACAAACAAAAAACAAACAAAGCGCCATAGATTATTCTTTTCATATATAAGTGGAGATGTAGTGCAATGCATATTTTCTTTATTTCCCCTCCCATCTTCCCCTTAAAAATTATTTTTAATATGACAATCATCCCAAGATTGTATAAACGGCTAGAAATTTTTCATTAATACGAAAATACGAAAGACAAAAAAATAAGCGTAAGCTTGACCTTTTTATTGCGATCCCTAGCAGCGCAAGGCGTTCTCATTGGTTCTAAATGGGTTAATGTTACTTAACCCTTGCTCTGATTCACAACCCGGAAGCTTGTACAATGTATCAAGCCCGACAACTTGTCAGATACATTAATATTTTGTCGTTTGAGGATCGTAGGGAGGGAAGGGCATCTCTCCAGCGGTGCCTTGTCAACAAGTGACGCGCTGAATTCATCTTGGACTGTAGGCAGATAAATAATTCAACAAGGGAGCACAATGGGTGCTTGTCTCACACACAGTTACTGAGAGAGAGTTAGATTGATGGAGAGAGAGAGAGAGAGAGAGAGAGAGAGAGAGAGAGAGAGAGAGAGAGAGAGAGAGAGAGAGAGAGGTATAAGGTAAGTGGAGTGAGGTGAAGAGACAGAAACCTCGTCCAATCAGAAAGACCATTGAAAGAGCTATTCAGTACTTTACAGATCAGGGGAAATGAGGAAATGACAGAGTCGAATGGGATACTTCTAACGAAAGATTTAATTAACGAAATCAATATTCTGCTTGGGATTCTTCGGAACACAAACTGCCTGTGGAAGCATATTGGCCAAAACTTTATGATCCTAGTGGTAATGAGCTTTGAAACTACAAAAGCACTTCATAGGTCAAATATAATGTGAAAACCCCATGGAGTTATGGTTATGACCCCAGCAAAACATCCTTGTTTTATTCCTTTTCGCACAAAGAAAGATGTGTAAGATACTGCGAGTGATGTTGTTGTCCTTACTCAGATTATGATTACTTTATCCTTATAATCATCATCATCATCCTCTCCATCGTCATCATCATCATCATCATCATTCCTATCATCATCTTCATCATCATTACTATTATCGCCAACACAACCATTATCATCTACATCAATAAAATATCAATTAATTTTGTCCATTGTTGCCGTCATCATCATCATCATTATTATTATTATTATTATTATTATTATTATTATTATTATTATTATTATTATTATTATTATTATTATTATTATTATTATTATTATTATAATTACTACTACTACTACTACTACTACTACTACTATTATTATTCTTATTCTTATGATTATTACTTCTACTACTTCTACTACTACTACTTATACTACTACTACTACTACTACTACTACTACTACTACTACTACTACTACTACTACTACTACTACTACTACTACTACTACTACTACTACTACTCCTATTATTTTTATTATTATTACTATTATTATTATTATTGTTGTTGTTATTATTATTATGACAATTATTAATATTATTATAATCATATTACCATTACTTTTGTTAATATGTGTTATGATTACTTTAGTTAAATAAATAAAGAATAATTATCAAAACGGTAAATAAAAATAAATGAATTGGATTGGCTACCAGACGTCGGTGTGAGATACAAGCTCATCTGTGGGTATTTGATTGTGGTCAGTCACGTCTAAACGGTCGGCTCAAAGGACACTTGTATAGTGTCTCACCGCGCTCAGCACTGAAACAGCTTCTTGTGCCTGGATCAAATCGTACTGCTTTCTATGTTCATGTGTACATAGACCAATCAGCATCGTTTTCTCACAAAAGAAGACATCTGAATATAAATCAGTAGGTACGTCTACTATAAATACAAAAATGAAATAAGCGACATTAAGATAATTATATAAGTCATTCAATGTTATAAAGGAGAATTGTAAATCATCTGAAATATCTTCCTCATTAGTACTAAGGAATAAAATAACCTAATATATATATATATATATATATATATATATATATATATATATTATATAAAGCTAGATATAAAGGAAATAGAAACGTAATATGAACCTTGACATTTACTTATGTATGTTTTTTAAATTTATTTTTTGTTATGATAGTTTTGCTTTTTGTTGTTTGTAGGTGGTAAATTTAAAATCAAATTCTTTGGGAGATTTTTTTTTTTTACACTATTTAAGTTATTTTTCTTTCAGAACCATCTCCGTTTTGGAAACCTTTTTGTGTTGTTGATGTAGTTGTCGTTGTTTATATTATTATTTTAAATGTTACATTAATTATTGTAACTACCACTACTACCGCTGTTGCTGCTGCTGCTGCTGCTGCTGCTACTACTACTACTACTACTACTACTACTACTACTACTACTACTACTACTACTACTACTACTACTACTACTACTACTACTACTACTACTACTACTACTACTACTACTACTACTACGACTACTACGACTACTACTACTACTACTACTACTACTACTACTACTACTACTACTACTACTACTACTATTACTACTACTACGACGACGACGACGACGACGACGACGACATCTGAAAATCTTGAGCATAACGTCCCTGAGTGTCTTTAGTAGAACTGCAGGCCTGTATCACTATAAATCTAACCTACCGTGAATGCCGATATGGCGTATTTTCTGCCCTTGTGACGAGCATAAATTAATTTCTTTCGCGCTCTATCAATCTGTCTCTTTCTCTAAACAGCACTACATTTCCATAATAATCTTTTGCACTGGTGTGGTGTTGTTGGCATTGGAAAGTTTGCTTTCCGATCATTGGGCCAATTATCTTTTATTCTTTCTGAGCTTAGCAATCTAAGGACTGGTGTAGAACGAATGTATGCAAACATCGTATTAACCTTTCCCCTTCTTTGCTTCACGACCGCCGATGTAATGCCACTCCTTCAAAGCCCTCCCACCTCTTCATGCGAAAGTTTAGAATTGGGTGATACTACTTGTTTTAAACAACAAAAAACACTTATTGTTGAAAGACCAAAGTAGCAAATTTATTGAATAACATTTCAGAAATCTTACACTGATTCCCTATTCATGGATGGTTTTAAAACAGTGCTTTTTTTTTCTCATATTAGATTTTAAAACTCTATCGATATCACTGTTAACTAGTTGCCATATTTCCAATAATGGTATTCAACCACTATTCCCTTTCCCAACTTAACATTTATACAGTGCGGTTAACACTCATCATATAAAAATATCTATTGCGAGTACACTTGCTTTGATAGATGGCGTTCAGGTTTCTCGTTTGTGACATTCAAATGCATAATATGGAGGCAAATTCATTTCAATTCAAGAAGAGAATGTTTGCATCTTTGCCATCTTCATCATTATCAGCAACATCGTCGCCATTATCATTTTCATCAGCAGGAGCATCATTACCCTCCTCGATCCTAGAAGTATGCAGTCAATCAGTACATAATAATGGGTTTTTATTCAAGTTTTAGTCATTAGAGTGCGGCTATTTTGCTTTTTCGCACTCTCTATGGGCGGTTTAGGTGGTTTGGTTTACTCAGGCTGGCATTATGAAGCAGATATAACGGGTTTCGTTTGCGCGAAGTTGCCTAAATAAAATGTCCTTAGGTCTCTAAGGTTGTGATTGCAAACTTTGATTTTCTATCAACGATATCTGAATCAATAGCACAGGCTGGTCTCTAACATATCCTAATCCTGTAGACAGTGCACGCACTGGGCTTTACAAGCAAGGGCAGTGGTGCACATGATGCTGTGGCCGCAAGGGCAGTGATACACGTGATGTTGTGGCCGCAAGGGCAGTGGTACACATGATGCTGTGGCAGCAAGGGCAGTGGTACACGTGATGCTGTGGCCTCAAGGGCAGTGGTACACATGATGCTGTGGCCGCAAGGGCAGTGGTGTACATGCTGCTGTGGCAGCAAGGGCAGTGCTACACGTGATGCTGTGGCCGCAAGAGCAGTGGTACACATGATGCTGTTGCCGCAAGGGAAGTGGTACACTTGATGACGTGGCCGCAAGGGCAGTGCTACACGTGATGCTGTGGTCGCAAGGGCAGTGGTACACATGATGTTGTGGCCGCAAGAGCAGTGGTGCACATGATGCTGTTGCCGCAAGAGCAGTGGTGCACATGATGCTGTTGCCGCAAGGGCAGTGGTGCACATGATGCTGTGGCCGCAAGGGCAGTGGCGCACATGATGCTGTGGCCGCAAGGGCAGTGGTGCACACGACGCTGTGGCCGCAAGGGCAGTGATGCACATGATGCTGTGGCCGCAAGGGCAGTGGTGCACATGATGCTGTGGCCGCAAGGGCAGTGACGCACATGATGCTGTGGCCGCAAGGGCAGTGGTGCACACGACGCTGTGGCCGCAAGGGCAGTGGTACACATGATGCTGTGGCCGCAAGGGCACTGGTACACACGATGCTGTGGCCGCAAGGGCAGTGGTGCACATGATGCTGTGGCCGCAAGGGCAGTGGTGCACATGATGCTGTGGCCGCAAGGGCAATGGTACCCATGGTGCTGTGGCCGCAAGGGCAATGGTACACATGATGCTGTGGCCGCAAGGGCAGTGGTGCACATGATGCTGTGGCCGCAAGGGCAGTGATACACACGATGCTGTGGCCGCAAGAGCAGTGATGCACACGACGCTGTGGCCGCAAGGGCAGTGGTACACATGATGCTGTGGCCGCAAGAGCAGTGATGCACACGACGCTGTGGCCGCAAGGGCAGTGGTACACATCTTTCTATGGCCGCAAGGGCAGTGATACACACGATGTTGTGGCCGCAAGAGAAGTGGTACACATGATGTTGTGGCCGCAACGGAAGTGGTATACATGATACTGTGGCCGCAAGGGAAGTGGTACACATGATGACGTGGCCGCAAGGGAAGTGGTACACATGATGACGTGGCCGCAAGGGAAGTGGTACACATGATGACGTGGCCGCAAGGGAAGTGGTACACATGATGACGTGGCCGCAAGGGAAGTGGTACACACGATGAGGTGGCCGCAAGGGCAGTGGTGCACATGATGCTGTGGCCGCAAGGGCAGTGGTGCACATGATGCTGTGGCCGCAAGGGCAGTGATACACATGATGCTGTGGCCGCAAGGGCACTGGTACACATGATGCTGTGGCCGCAAGGGCAGTGATACACACGATGTTGTGGCCGCAAGGGAAGTGGTATACATGATGCTGTGGCCGCAAGGGAAGTGGTACACATGATGACGTGGCCGCAAGGGAAGTGGTACACTTGATGACGTGGCCGCAAGGGA
This sequence comes from Elysia crispata, assembly GCA_033675545.1. NCBI lineage: Eukaryota > Metazoa > Mollusca > Gastropoda > Plakobranchidae > Elysia > Elysia crispata. The sequence continues at coordinate 173,899 of JAWDGP010002150.1, read as the reverse complement.
AGTGGTACACATGATGACGTGGTCGCAAGGGAAGTGGTACACACCATGAGGTGGCCGCAAGGGAAGTGGTACACATGATGACGTGGCCGCACTGACACAACCCTCTGACTCTCAGAGCCAAGACCGATACGTTAAGCGCATTCTGAATAAAAAAACTAATGATTATTTCTTTCTCTGGATCCCAAATTGATCCACAAGCGGTCAAAAGATAACTCTGAGTGCTGAAATAAATTGCTTCATTTCCTCTTCGTATCATTGGAAAAGATCAAGGGTGAGCATGAAGCGTGTTTACCTGCCCTCGGTTTTATTACGTCCTACTTGAGCGCCATGACATTGATGCGCGGTATAAGTAGGGTGAACAGGCCAATTCGATTTTTCTTTAATTTTTTACAAGCTTTTCTCAATAATTTGAATGAGTTCAGTTGGTGCTCAGCTCGGTATTTTCCAATCACCCAGGTAATCTACTCGTGGCTACTTAGAAACTTTTTAAAACTTACTTATCATGTTTTATTGGAGTTGCTAACATTTTGTCTTTTCCTATATTCGTCTCTCTAAATTTGCCTTCCTGCCAGATTTCCTATTCATTGATTTTTATTTAATGTCTATTTAAATGTATCTTTTATCTCTCCCTTCCTACTATATCTCTGGCTTTCTCTTTTTTCCCTACCTCCTCTCCCCCCCCCCCTCTTTCTCTCTCTCTCTCTCTCTCTCTCTCTCTCTCTCTCTCTCTCTCTCTCTCTCTCTCTCTCTCTCTCTCTCTCTCTCTTTTCCTACACACAATCTGATGAAGCCACAATAAAGGATTTAACATCTATACATCAAATCTTTACTTGTGTTCTTTCTTTTTTTTAGTCCCGCAGTTAAAAAGTTGTGTGCCTGTCTCTTTTTAGATCCTATTTCACACTATTTACAGACACACACGCGTCCTTTCTGGATCCTTTGTGTCCTCTAAGTGTGGTGTTTGTGCTTTTCTATTTGGATCTCTCTCTCTCTCTCTCTCTCTCTCTCTCTCTCTCTCTCTCTCTCTCTCTCTCTCTCTCTCTCTCTCTCTCTCTCTCTCTCTCTCTCTCTCTCTCTCTCTCTCTCTCTCTCTCTCTCTTTCTCTATTTCTCACAGCAAAAGAGAACTTTTTCAATAATGACTTCTTCAAAGCATCATCATTCATTTTTCCTTGTGAAAAGTTCTTTATTTGTAACAGTTTTTCTCTGCAATTCGTACATAATCCCAGATACGGTTCTTGAGAAGAGTGTCTAGAGTTTCATAGATAGTGAAGATCAATGATATACATATTTCCAAAAGCGCCAAGGAACTGTTTGTTTCAGTGGTTTGATGAGAAAGAATCTGTAGCATCTTATGGCGACTGGAGTTATGAAAGTGAAGCTCACTGAAACCCAACGAGGAAAAATGATAGTGTGGTATAGCGCAGTAAAGCTGTTGGTGGTGATGACAAGATGATGATGATGATAATGATAATAATGATGATGATGAGGAGGAGGAAGAGGATGATGATAATGGTCATGATGACATTGATTGTGATAAGGTTTACATTTTTAAACATATATGCTATTGTTATTCTTTATTCCGTTTGTGTTGCTTTTATTATGTTCGTGAAATTTGGGATGCTGTCTGTAATATATCAGTCTCTTGTAAAAAAGTGATTTTAAGAGAAATCCTTAAGCGAGAGTAATTCAATGTCTAAGTTGCTTCTATGCGCTGTTTCTATTCCTTTTTTTTTTCTTTTTTTTGGGGGGGGGGATCGCCCATTCAGTTAAATCAAATAACTTAAAAGAGGATATGAACAGTTTAATCGCTCGTGGCAGATGCGTTGAAAACAAAAACTCCTGATATGCTTGCACTATCACGACTATGGTGATGCGCGTTATTTATTTTGAATAATCCTTTTGGGCACTCACTGTCAGCTTAGGATGCCACTTAATTGGAAAAAAAATACCTTTGAGAATTTCTCTTTATTTTTGTCCGCTAAAAGCGGGAGGGCAATAAAATCAAAATGCTGGACCGAAAGATTAAAAATCTTTTTGGATCCTAAATCAAATATAATCAGTCTGTTTATAATTGAATTTAATTGAATTGATGAGTTCAATAAGCGAATGTCTTTAGAAGCTACTTTACTCATTGTCTCTCTTCCATCAGAGATTTTCGTAAATTTCTTGTTGGAAACACTGAATCCTCGTAGCTTACGATCAGGTAACAAAGCTTTGCTGTCAGTTCCATGCAAACCATCAAGAAAAGACGGCCATAGAGCATTTGTACAATGTGCACCAGTTGTCTGGAATGCCCTTCCCCTTTCCATCAGGGAGGCGAGTTCTATAAGTCAGTTTAAGACCCTATTGAAAACCCATTTGTTTACTGCACATGAAGACCTTAATTAGTCTGAGAAATTTGTCTTATTGTCAATGTCTTTTCTTATTTTCTTTGTACATGTAACTTATTTATATTTTCCTCTTCTGTTTGTTTGAATTGTTAATGGACTATGTTTTAGACTATAGACTAGTGTCACTATGTTAAACGTTTGTAAATAGACTATTGTAAAGAGCTTCGAGCCTACGAGTAGGAAGAGGCGCTAGGAAATAACTTCATTATTATTATTATTATTATCCTAAAAGGTTAAGAAACTTGTTGATTTGTCTTACTTATCATTAATTTAGAAGCCGGGTCGTCTTGTTGTCAACCACACTGTCTATGTTAACCCTAATATGTTCTATTTTTCAAAGTTCTTTACTGCATATGATTGCGTTAAAATAACCAAAAAAGTTATAGTCAGAAAAGTCTTTTCAAAAGAAATATTCCTAGTTTAAGAATAATTTTATTAGAGACTAAGAAAGATGCTCAAACATCTAGTACTTTCCTATTTCTGACATCTTGTCAGTTTTATGTTTCATTGTTACGGACCGGCGGGTATAAACTATGGAAAACGTGATGAATTGCTTTGGCAATAAAATACTTATCCATATTTTGAAAGGCAACTCTGATTCTTTCTTCATTATCTCCTCCTAAACGACTCTATGTACAGAAAAAAAGTTTACTGAATGCAAGCCTCCAAACTGAAAGAATTATGAATTTAAACTCTAAAACGCTATTGAAAAGTCAATGCATTTTTTTTTTTTGCAATATACCTGTTACATAATAAACAACTGTTTAAAAAAATGACCAATAATGAGGCTCCTTGCCAACCTCGTGACTCAAGGAACAAATAGATCTAGGCCGCTTATAGCTTCAAGAGTAGTATAATAACGCTAGCATTTCAGCTGTGCTGCTTAGATTTTAGGGCGCGTAGATCTAAGTCTTACATCAAATCTTTTCAAAATATTTTTTTTTCATATTGTGTTATAAAAATATTTTGATTCCATTACAATTCAAATCTCCTTAAGTAGGTAAAGAGATAAGATTTTTTCCTAAATAATAAAAAATTCAAAATTTTCCGGATTATTTTCATCAAAACAATCACCCCACCTGCATCCACAACATTATATATCTATGTTTAGAAACAAAAGCAATTTTTCAACCTTCACACTTAATTCTGTGTATTTTAAGCTTTGACTCACATTTTAAAAAATTCACATAAAAATTACAAGTATTGTTTTTAATTTATTTATGAACATGTGGGCAGTCTTTTTGCGAAATCTAAATTAAGGTACTATACATATTTAATACCCAGAAATGCTTCCATAGAAAAAATTAATTGAAACTTAATAGTTCCTAACCACTGATTTTTATTCTGTGAATTTCAGCCGTAGAACGAATTTGGAATGATGTTTACTCACAAAGGCTAATATTAAAATTAAACAACAAAAAGTCATAAGCTTTGCTTTAAATTTATTGGTGTACGTGTGAAAAATCTCTTTTTGAAATCAACTTAGATGAGCAGACAATATTTTATACCCAGAAGCTTTGAAATTCAAAAAAAATATAATTTCAAATGATACCAAAACAATTCAGTCTTGATTTAATCATGTATGCCAGTATATAAGCTGAGTGTTTAAAATCTCAAAATAAATTTGCTGCATTATGAGAACTTCCATAGAAACATAAACATCTACAACAGAAGCTGTCTGGACCAGGGTCAGATTATGTGGGGATATTGACTAATGCAAGAAAAAAAAGCATCTTACTTTAATCATTTTTTTTTAAATAGACAACAGGCTCCGCACTACATTGTATTTGCAGTGAATCACAACAGCAAAAACCAAATGAGAACTTTGCGGAGAAAAGAGTCAAGATTTAGTTTACTAATTTGCTTGAGATCTCTAAGCTTACTTCATTTATAGTATCATCTTAGACATATGATACACGTGTCAATTTGAATGACCCTGGTGGATATAATTGTGCTATTGTTGTTAATTTTACTTTTATTCAACTTATATGTCTTCTTTTCATTTCATCGAGAAAGAATGTTTGTTGTTGTTGTTGTTGTTGTTGTTATTATTATTATTATTATTATTATTATTATTATTATTATTATTATTATTATTATTATTATTATTATTATTATTATTATTATTATTATTATTATTATTATTGTTTTTGTTGTTGTTGTTGTTGTTGCTGTTGTTGTTGTTGTAGTAGTAGCTGTAGTAAGGGTATTAAGTTAACATGAATAAGATCTTAAACAGAATGATGATGTTAAGCGGACTGTGATAGATAAATTATTTAAAATAAAAAAGAATAAAACCGATTTAACTTCTCCCTTCAAAATAACGTGCACTCCCACCTATCGCATTTAAAAATGAAGAGTTAAAATTTGTATTTAGTATTGAATAAAATATTTATTTTGGTGCAGCCAATAGTTTGTTCGAATCTGTTACAAAATAGATTAACTACTGTAAAGATAAGCAATGAAATGGTTTGTAACTTTCAGAATTAATAAATAAACAAAATGTACAAAAAGAAAAAGCGTCTGTCCAACGGGTGCAAGAAAAAAATATAAAGATTATCATCCAATAAAGGCAATTATCAGTTTTTAGATGCTTGATTATTTTCGTTCGATTGGTACCGAATTCCTAAATTACAGTATTTAATATGCACCAGGACAGTAAAACATCCAAATATTCTCGATAGATACTTGATACTAATTCTGTACGAGCAAAATGACCTAAATGGCATGAAAAACAATCTGGTTTTCTCGACTCTCCACTCTAAATCAGATGCCCGCGTTGACTTTTCCGACTGCAAAATCTGATAGCCCTTATTGGCGATCAAACCCCAGATTGCTCGTTAAGTGGGTATTATGGCTTCTCCAGAGAGATACACATAGACATTGCGGAAAAGAAAAAAGAAACAATTCAATAAAGCATACGGTCTATGGTGAAAAGAAACAAGTGAGGAGGAATTTGAAAAAGACAGATGAAGTGGAGATGTTAGAAAGTAACTGATATTGGAAGACTAGATAAGTAATAAACAGAGAGAGGGAGATAGATAGATAGAAAGACAGAGAGAAAGAGAAAAATGGTGGGTGTGGGGTAGAGGGGTGGAGGAAGTTACATAGAGACAGAGATAGAGAGGACATAGACCAGAGATACTAAATAGCGAAAAAATGAGAGATCGTGTAAGATATAAAAAAAGGAAAAAGGTAAACGCCAAACGGTATTACTGTTATATATTTAGTGGGTGTTGAAAAAGATAACTGACTCTTTAAAAGTAAAAGTAAAAAAAAAGCAGAGGGAAAAATCGAAGTGAAGACCTCTAGAAAAACTTATCAAGATTTTTAAGATCACCTGCGCAAATACGCGATGGAGAAAGAGGGAGGGAGGGAGGGAGAGAGAGAGAGAGAGAGAGAGAGAGAGAGAGAGAGAGAGAGAGAGAGAGACAGACAGACAGACAGACAGACAGACAGACAGACAAACAGACAGACAGACAGACAGAGAAGTGGGGGGGGAGATACAAACTTACAAAAATTGAGAAAGTGATAGGCAGATTGGCAATCATACAGTCAGAAAGATCAATATTTTTTCTCATAAAATATCAGGCACATAGGCAGGCATAAAAAAATGCAAAAAAAAATAGTTCGAATCAGACAGTTGCACATAATCGAGAAGGTAGATTTTTTTTTATAATTTCTACCAAAAATAAAAGAATGCAAATTCACTTTCTATGAGGGCTTTCCCATAGATTTTAATGTGTCTTGACTAGAAGATAGGGAGAGAGAGAGAGAGAGAGAGAGAGAGAGAGAGAGAGAGAGAGAGAGAGAGAGAGAGAGAGAGAGAAAGAGAAAGGAAATCAATATTTGCTGTTGTCTTCATCCTAGCATGTTGATTATTCTCGGACCAGAGAGGTGCCGTGTCACAGTACACTTTCAGGTGATTAAATATCCTGGCTGCATGCCCCCCCCCCCCTAAACCTCCCCCACAGCTGATTTCCAGCTTTTGTTTACAGAGGAGCTCTACAGGATTTTGTCCTGCGTATGCGCTTTATTTCTCTTCCTATTGTTTTTCATTGGGAGAGAACGCAGTCATTGATACATTTGAATGTGGGGTTTAAGAGGTCCAAAAATAATGTAAACCTTTGCTAAAGTGTCAAAGAAAAGGATAAATTTGATACATAAATATAATGAAAGTGGGCGATTGCAAACCTGTTTTAACAGATGGTATTATTTTTCTAAAGTTTCTGCCACGTTGGAAAAGTGAATTTTAAAAGGGTAAAAAGTGTAAAATGTAGTACCAGCACATTATTCGTTTACAAGTAAAAACAAATACACACAAATATATATCATAATTCTGTATTTCTAACCATTACTTAAGTGAATTCCATATTGTTGTGATAGATATAAAAGAAAGTAAAAAGAAACAACGAATTTGTAGTCTCAATGGCACACATAACTTTTAAAGAAGATAAATTTAAAGGAAAAAAAAACAATTAACAAGAAACGATTGTGAAAAGGATTGAATAACTCTGACAGAAATTTGGAGATTGTCAGCAGTATTTCGCTGGAGATGAGGGGTTGATACTGCGTGCAATATATAATGACGTAATGTTTGACTATTGTCACACAGTTAACCGATGAAGTGGTTTAAAAAAATCGGTTACCGCCAACCAACGAAATGATTATGATTAGGAAGCAAATTATAAATCATGTAAAATTATTATTGCTAACCGATATACTGATAGTATGAGCAGGTAGATGCGAAGCAATGGCAGATTCAACCAGCATGGCGATAATTATGAAAAATTGACAGATAATTTGTCATCCAGGATACTGATAATGGTAGGGGGTAGAAACTTAATATTGACAAAACTTTTTCTAATGACCAGTATCGTGATAACGATGAGGGCTTGGATACAAAACAATGACAGAATCACCACTGTCAATCTGTTTAATGTTTGGGGGTAGAGATAGCGGAGTACATACAACAAAGCGACACAATTGCTATTGTCAATCAGTATATTGATCAGGATAAGTGGGTAGATAAACGAAAAGCACACAAATAATAAAATTTCGGGAGAGGGGGTATGGGGGTGACGGGACGGGAATATAAAATAAACAGTGAGGGTGAAGATTCCCATGACAGCTGCAGATGACAGCAGATTGAGGACACATAATTATTCTGAGAAACGCGTACTTGGTCCGAATCTGTAGCGCTGAGCTGTAGTAGTCTTGTAGATGTCAGACTTGATTTTTCTCCTCGCGTGGTGAGTGCACAGTCGGTGCGCTCGAGGTTATCAACGTCGTGTCACTTGGTCTGTTTAAACACTGGGACGCCGGCTTAACTATCATCTGCCAGTTTAAAGGAATAATTTCAAAGTTCTATGGCACAGTTATCCCGAAAAAGAACGAATGCTACAGATAAAATTTAAAGCAGAAAATTACTAAAAAAAATAATGGTTATCTCTTTTATTTGTAAAGATGAGTGCAAACAAAGTAAAATCTACGCGGAAGCCTAACAATTGCAAGCGTGCTGCATCTTCATCATGAACTGCAAAGAAGTCGATTGCCCAATTGGTTTTGAAATTTGAACAAGACATAATTAGCATCACTTTCTGTTTTCAGGGATGCAGCTTATGATATCAACTGAAAATATACTTCTCTGGCAATAGCGTGAGAGGCACACATTCTCTTTCATTTATTCTGTCATGTCCATAGATTTTAGGTCGTTTTAATTAAATGAATAGGATTAAAAACTTGTACAGAGTGACTTACAATTGATTACAATGTCATTGAAGTAGAGTGTGGCAGGATAAGAGGGCTCAAGACGGCATGAGGCATGACACTTTGACAATGTCATTGTTTATGGAAGCAATATGGTAAAACCCTTTCTTTATATCTAATTAAAGCTTTGTTTGAGGGTGAGCACTTTAGAAAGTTGTGAAATATTTGAAGGGAGTTTAAGGATTTTTTTTACTAAAATGTAAGGCCCTAATGGACACCTGAATTAAAAGGAACAATTTGTTAGGCAGGTTCAATCGTAAAAATCGTGTCTGTACAATTTACTTCAGACTGCACTCCTTCGCCAGTTCTTTTCTATTACAATTTAGATGATTTGTATTTGAAATCAATCTATAAAAGTTTCACAGGAGTCGAAGTGTTAAAAAAAAAGCTACCACTTCATTGAGGGTTATAGTCAGCCATATTAGTCGTAAGAGTTAGTTCAGACTAAGAAGGTTTTCGAGCAATCCTCAATGAATACAAATAATATCCTCACCTATCCAGGAATGAAAGTCCTTGACTAAGTTGTTCCTCCCCACCCAAGATTGATTTTCCCCTAACAGAGGTTTTCCGGGATTTTCTTCGGTAAACAGCTTAGAGCGGCGTGAATGGAGGTTATGATTGCTGGATGGCTGTCCCGTGTTCGGGTGAGATGAGTGCACGCTCGCTTCGGAGGAAGGTGATGATGGATGCGCTCAATAGGAGACACCATAAAAATAACGTCTGGTGAGGTGATGCCATTGACAAATACGGTGATAATGACGGTGCCGTTGGTTGTGAGGGTGAAAGAGGTGCTACTCATTGACAGATGGAGGAGAATGGACTTAATGATGATGATTATGACTATGACTTGGATGAGAATACTTATCGATTCTGGTTATCTGCTGATAACCTTTTCATAGCTATGCCTGGGCCAGCGTCATATTGCTTCTAAAAGAAGCTGGATCATACATCCATTTTTTATTATAGATAGATTTAAGACATATTTGCATGCGTCTCTCACTTTCTCTTCATCTAGCTTTCTTTCTCTTTCTTTTTTCTGTTTCTCTCTCTCCTTCTCTCTCTCTCTCTCTCTCTCTCTCTCTCTCTCTCTCTCTCTCTCTCTCTCTCTCTCTCTCCCCTCCTCCTCTCTGTTTATTATGTATTCTTCTGGGGTTGCACTCCCTCTAACCAGCCAGACGGTGTTTCCCGCCTAACGGAAAGTAACTTAAAGAGTTACCGAAATGCAGGACAGAGTTAACCGATCAAAAGTTATAATAAAAATGTGAAAGTCAACCTTCTGGCAACACTGAGTTTCTCCGCTAGCTGTGACTAGAGTTATCTGACGTTAGGTTAAAGTCCGTCTCAGTAGTTTTGAATTAAGGTGGTCGGAAAGCTGCCCAAACAAATCAAATCAAAATTATCCTAGCGAGAGTATAAAAAGGATCAACTTGTATGATCCAAAAATAGAGTTTTGAAAAAAAATTCTTTTTTTAAATCAAATCACTTCATACGATATTGATATAGCTGTTTTCACAATGCGTGTGAGAAACAGGTGAGCTTGGTTGGTTGACATGATGATAGACCTTGATTGGACCGAAACGCCAACACATCCCCGTCGAACTATTTGAATCGGTCGCGAGTTAACGTTTGTAATCAGCCCGAGCACCGTCAGTCGGAAAATTGTGAGATAAATCTTTAAAATTAAGTTAATAAAGAAGGGCATTACACATTCAAGATGTATTTTTCTTACCACATGCCCCTTCCGTCTTATACATTACAGAAATCCATGTCTGAAAGTTATCTTGCAGTTTCATCGACACTTATATTCTGACAAATAAATTTTTTAATAACGATAAGCAAACAATGAATTGTGATGGCCATATTAGTAATAAAAGTAAATTCCAATACTATTTTACTCATGTTGTCATTTCTAATTCTATTTTTCATTGTTGATGCTGATTTTTTTACTATTATTATTATTTTTATTACTACTACTACTACTACTACTACTACTACTACTACTACTACTACTACTACTACTACTACTACTACTACTACTACTACTACTACTACTACTACTACTACTACTACTACTACTACTACTACCACTACTACTACTACTACTACTACTACTACTACTACTACTACTACTACTACTACTACTACTACTACTACTACTACTACTACTACTACTACTACTACTACTACTATTATTATTATTATTATTATTATTATTATTATTATTATTATTATTATTATTATTGTTATTATTATAATTATTATTATGATTATTATTATTTTTTAAGAGAGTTTGAAAAACCCTTTCAGTTAAAACCGATATTTCACAGAAAGGTTTTAGATTGTTGGCACCGTAAGTCAATTAAAGATTGTAAAAGAACATTTCAGTTTGACGAAGAAACTATTGTTTTATTCTTTCGCTCATTTTATTTCCTCTAACGTATATCACTAGCCTTTGTTAAAGAGAGGACTCAATATTACTGATTTAAAGGAAGGAAGTGCGTTGACTATGACTGCGTCCGGCTTCTCTCTCTTAGCTTTGTTTTTGTTCTTGTGACCCACAGTCTTTTTTTTTCTAACTGTCAATGTCATGTTTTTCAATCTATCTGCCAAACTTTCTCTCTCTCTCTCTCTCTCTCTCTCTCTCTCTCTCTCTCTCTCTCTCTCTCTCTCTCTCTCTCTCTCTCTCTCTCTCTCTCTCTCTCTCTCTCTCTCTCTCTCTCTCTCTCTCTATCTCTCTGTTTGTTTCTCTCTATATATTTATGTATTTATCTACCCATCTATTGATCTAGCTATGTTTATACCCTTCTATCCATTTTCTCTTTGTCACTCACTCAATCCTGAATATATTTCGTTTTCTATATCCACGTCTATATTCCTATTCTCCTCATGAGCTCACAATCTCTCTTTCTTCCTCTCTCTCCCTCTCTCCACATATGATTGAAGGACATAGGACGTGGCTGCAAACTCAAAAAACCCAATAAATCCAAACGAAGCAAAACTTTGTTTCTGTGCCAGACAGCACGCATGGAGTGGTCGACCCTCTGAAGATCTAGGAGCCTATCGCTTTTACTTAGAGGTTAAAAATATCGATTTCATTCCTTTCCACTCATTCATTCCTGCGATAAAAATGTGAACTTTGAATTCCTCGATCCAGTAAGCATCTCATATAAAATGTTCGCATTATAACCTGCTTATAAGTTATAGTTACCGTTTTTTTTTTTGTTTTTTTTTTAATATCTTGCTCCTTAATATGCATTTTAAAAGATTTCTTAGTCTCCCTTTTCTCGATTCATCTACTTATCTATTTATCTATCCATACTTTCGATTTGTCTGCTTTGTGTATCTCTATCCCTATCTCACTCTTAATATTTCTCTCCTCTCCATAATTTATCTCTTTTAATCCGACTTTCTCTCTTTCTCTTCCTCACGTCTCTACAGATATTATCAACTTATCCGTATCTTTGCCTGCGAGAGTGTTCTGTTTCCCACCTTTATTTATGTGTATGTGCTCTTTTTTACGCAGTAGCACCATTGCTTTCCTCTTGTGTCTATTTTTTCATTCATGAATCTTTAATAATGCTATTTCATTAGTTTTGTTTTTATTATTTTGATTGTATATATTCATATAGCTTTCTATGGGTATCTTATTATTTTTTTTACTCCTTATGATCTTTTTTTTTTTTTAATTAGGTTCCTCTTCTGCCCATCTGTTTCATCTTTCTACCAGTTTGTAAATCTATGCAAAGTCCATCATGCATTTTTTTTCTTCTCGATTTCTATATCATGATTTGCCAGATTCACATAATTTTGTGTCAGCACCAAAGCTTTTTGAATTGCAGCAAAATTATTTACAGTTTCTTTCTTTGTAGTTCCGAAAAATTACGCAGACAATAAATGTTTTAAAAAAGTGTGATTATTGTATCTTTATAGATAACCAAAAATGTTTCACTCTTACTACTGTAAAAAAGACACTTCGCGAAGCCAAAATATAGGGCAGGGCAATTTACATTACCTGGCCATATTGATTTCATCTTTAATACAATTATATTCCCACAGATATCCGGGTGTGATCTTTTCATTCCAAGCAATCATCATTCAAAATAAATGATATGTTAAAATTTCTTTTTCTTTTTTTAATCCTCTTTCTCCCTCCTCCCACTCTCTCTCTCTCTCTCTCTCTCTCTCTCTCTCTCTCTCTCTCTCTCTCTCTCTCTCTCTCTCTATCTATCTATCTATCTATCTATTCCTATCTATCTTTCTGAGTATATGCAAGCATGATTCCCCGTTCAAATGATCAGGTGGGGCAGACATCTATGTTGAAGAAAAGCAAACGTCAAATCAATAACACATTTATATCCTCCAGAGCCCTTCATTTAACAGCTTTAAAGTGTATATATAACCTTAACACATTAAAGTCTTCTTAGTTAAGGTCGCTAAAACGTTTATTTTCCTTAAGATATGTCGTAAAAAAAAGAAAACCAAATTTAGGCGCTTTTCTCCTCGCACCCCTCTCTAGTTTATTTCTGCACAGAGCCATAACTGTGTGCCTAGAATGATGCACTGCAGATACAATGTAGTGCACAACTTGATGTGGCGAAAAAGGGCCTCCAGTTAGAAAAAAAAACAAAGTAAAAGCTTCTTTTGTAGTTATAACGGTCTCTAAAAAGATACTCATAGGGTTCTAAATTCTTTTTCAGATTTTAAAGACTGAGCTTATATGGCTTATGTGCACAGATTTATTGAAAAGAAAGTACTGATTATTTGAGGTTAAATTCATTCTTTTTCAAAAGCTTCTAGGTATACAATGCTGTTTAACTTAATTTTTATTCTAAATAGACAGACTGGTCATATGTTCACAAATATACTGAAAACGCAACTTGTGGTTTTTAGGTGAGATTCTTTTATTGTAAGCCTTTGGGATTATTTTGAGTATTAACTTCAACTACAAAAGTTGAAAATGTAGACGAGCCGATTGTTTCGGTGAATATTATTCTGTAAGATTGATTTTCAAGAATAAAAGAACCATCATTGTTCGCAGAAAAGTTCAGCCTCTTTATCTACTTAAAGTGAGGTTATTAATAAGGGATCATTTTTTTCTTTGTACACAGCATAAATAAACTTTTTATAAAGATTTTCTGTTAGATTTAGTTAGATATTTACACTCTAAAGTCTAAACAACTGAACTGAAACACTAGCCTCGGATGCGTCATAATTTTGTGTTGCTCATGAAGCTATGAATGGTCTCGATCTACCTGTTCCTTGAGTTAGGGGGTAACGAAGATTTCCACAGCTGGTTCTTTCCAAACATTGGATTACTCAGCAACATACCTAAAGGAGCAAAATGCAGTGAATTTTAAGGAGTATTTTATGTATGAATTAATAATTTTTGTTCTGACTTTTTCGATTTCACTAGAGACTGATAGTGGTAAATTATAATTTAAAAAACATTAAAGTATATTGATTGAAACTAGAGGAGATGGTTTAGATAAAAGGTTGCCTTCATAAATACAAGCATGATTCTCTGTTATGAACATATCGGGGGGGGGGGGGGGGGTAGATATATAAGAAAAGCAAACTTGATAACGCTAACAAAATTCATTCCTCTACATATATATATATATATATCCAAACAGTATAGAACCTGAAGCGTTTAAAATCTTCTCATCTAGTGGATTTTTTTCTGTTGTAAAATGAAGTAATAATACCAAGCAAAAAAAGTAAAGCAAATTCTGGCACTTCTTCATGCAGCCTTTATTTGAATTATCTCTCCACCGAGACCATAAGAATATGGTGCTGCTGTGGTCTCTTTACTAGATCCCCTCACTGGTCCTGGCCGCTTCTAATCTAGATATTATGCTCTCTGAGCAGGTACCCATAGGGAGATTTGTTCATTTCAACATTTTTAAACAGTTATCTCATACATCCACATAGATTTATTTCAAAACAAATTTGAGATAACCGACCCTCTCCCTCTCTCCCCCCCCCCTTCCCCCTTTCTCTCTCTCTCTCTCTCTCTCTCTCTCTCTCTCTCTCTCTCTCTCTCTCTCTCTCTCTCTCTCTCTCTCTCTCTCTCTCTCTCTCTCTCTCTCTCTTTTCCTGGGTCCTGGTGTTAAACTAATTTTTGCTTGAAATGAAACTGATGAATTTTTTTTCCTAGAAACTTGTGAGTTTTAAGTAGAATAGTTTTATTTCAAAATGTAAGTATAAGCTTTTCACTGTGCAGAACTAACATTGAAGACTGAGAAATGTTTAGTTATTGCGAATTTTCAAGACCATTTTACAGTCTAGTGAAGTTATAGCTTTTCTTCAGTTTTTTATGTATCACATTGAAGTCTGATACTGGCATATCAAAATTAAGTAAACTTCATTTATGTCGATTTATGGATTTTTTAATCTCATGTCATAAAATAAAGATTAGCCCAGTTATTCAAGAATACAAGGCTAGAGCCTGTCTACATGCTATTGAATAATAAAAGTAGGTAGGGAGCGAATAAATGATTAGTTAAGACTGCTGTAACATAAAAAAATATTACCATTTTCAATTATCAACAAAATTTTCTACGATGCATCTCTGTACATTTATTTTTTTAATTTAACCATTGTCAGGTAAATTCTTTCGTTTTAATTTAGTTCATACTTTCAGCCATCAACGTATTATGGTTCTGATGTAAGCATGATATACTTTGTAAAGGCGGTCTGATTTATACCCGTTTCACTATTTAGATACTGTGCAATATTTTCCGACAGATCTGTCGGGCCTCTCTGTAATAACACCATGGCCTGGTCTTCTCAGCCATAGCTCAGCAAACTCGGGACCGGTGAAGGTCCTCTCTCCAGAGTTATCTCTCAAACTCTTTTTTTTTTTTTGCAGACATTTGCAAACTTCAGTTTGTTCTGAACGCCAATGGCAAAGTATTTCCACAAATATCTTTGTAAGGAAAATCTTGTAACAATCGTCACTGACGCTTCTTATTCCTAGGATTATTTTAAGGTAAAAAAAATGTAGGGAAGGAATTTCTCCTAAAAGAAATTAGTGTTTGATCAATTGAAATGGAGAAGTTTTCCGGGATTAGTAATGTTTGTTATCTTCTGCAATCATTGGGCTGATTTCTGAAACTTTGAATCGTTTTCCGTTTTGTATTTGTTTTTAGTATCCCTACTTTTCTTTATCGTTGTTTATTCTTTATCCCTCATTGATGCCGTCGATGTGTCTCTTGAACGTATCGAAATGCCCGCCTGTGATGGTGTAATGTGGTTGTTAGGGGAACTCTTTAAATCAAGCACAGATAGTTTCGGGATTGTGTGAAGGAAATCCAACCTTTTCATATAGCTTATAAGAAGTTATTTAACTAATTTCCTGAAATCGCAGTTTAAATGTATATGGCTGGATTATGCTTGCGCGAGTTTTATAACAGATTTGTTCATCGTATAAGATGAGGATGTAAGGTCAAGCCGAAGGAGTGGGTCATTTCATTACTTCTTTCTCTTTGCTCACAGATTAGTCCACGTATATTTAAGTCTCATAATGTTGCTAGGAGGACAATGATCAATATAAGCACACCAAGAAAGGTAGCAAGAAGGAAAACAACAAAAGCTCCAGCATCACGGCAAGGATATCATACTTAGTTTGCTGACTGCTACTACAGCATTAGAGTGGCACAGCGGCAAGAACACGTGATCTTAAACAGCAACATCGACCTTGTGTATTCAAAGTATTTCCTATTGTTTGAGTTTGCTGATCAAAAATCACAAAGCTTTTGTGTGCAAAGCCTCAATGGCATTCGCATTTTGTTATGCTGTCTAATGTCTATTGACATACCGTACAAACCAGGGTTGGTCGATGGCCCAGTCAGATCTCAGATTATTCCAAGTCACGGACAGACCAGTGAAAAGCTTTTGCAAGCTTGATCTGTCTCATTTTTTTCCAACAGAAAAGACAAGGAAACATAGTTTGAGTTTTATTTATTTTCTTTACGTGAACCAATACAGCAGTCTTTGATAACGATCTTTGTTGGAATTAGAATTTAAAACATATGGTGAAAAAAAATAACAAGTGAGTAACCTTAGAGTGCATACCACCATTTAAACATAGCTGTTTTAATAGAATTCTTCAGTGCCGAAATCCACAATGTTTAGACGATCATATACTCGAGTATGCATATAGAAAATCGATAGATTAACCATCTGAGAAATTGATATCCGTGTGGTATTATTTATAAAATTGTTCCTCTAAGAACAAACATATCAAGACAACCAACTTTCTGATTTGATGGTATAAAGTTCACTCTTTATTATTCATGCAGTTATGTTTATCTTTCTTTTTTTAAACCGCAATTTATTTAGAAGAGAGAGAGCTTAACTAGCGGTGACCAAAATTAATCTATTTCTCTCCTGTACAGTTATCAGAAGCGTTACGCGCTGACAGAGAAATCAAGTTGTCAATGAGGCGAAAAAGTCATGATGTGGCTTCCTTGGTTCCTTGTTTTACTGGCTACAAACAACTATGCTTTATCGCCTCCCGCATAAAGAATTTAATTTGCGACAAATGACAATCTTGCTCTAAAATAATGTATGGAATGTGCTGTGTTTCACTCACTGCTTACAGCATTTTGCGATTAAGCTCGTCTATGATTTTCTTATATTATTTAAGACATTCAGAGACAACACGCTTTTTTCTCCCTATTCTACAACTTCGCTTCACACTCGACGGCAGGGCATTTATGAAACATGACTCCGCTATGCTTGCTCTGGCCGCTCATTGTTTTAAAAAGACGTTTGGAGTCTGTAGAGATTTGTTTTGTAGTACAGAAGTCAAAGCAGAAACCACGTTTGTCTATTCCTATTAGCTACAGAACCATTACACTTAACAATTTTTTTTTGTAGACCATAATATCTTTGCAATGGGAACTCTTTAGAGTACATTTTTTTATAATTATTATAGCGCAGCCTTTTTTCTGTACTTAAGTGTTTGTGCACGTATTCGACTTGAGCCTATTTTTTTTTTAGAATCAAAACTAGTTTAATCTAGACCTCATGGCTGAATTATTTTTCGGCAATGGGACTACTTATAGTTTGGGAATTGAGTATTTTTTACTTTATTCTCATGTTTTGTATTAAAGGAAAACAAAATAGTCACATCGCCTTCCGACACAAATTTCTCATTTGAATTTCATATTATTATGGTTGTAGAGCATTGCCTTCGACTTGGTTTTGAATTATAGTCAGCTGCTCCGCTAGAATTCAAAATCAACTTTCGCAACTAAATTTTTTAAAAGTATTTTCCATTGGAATAGTCTGAATTCTATCAACTAACCGTGTCTTGCTTGTTTAAATTTCTCTTAAATTTTTCCATTTTAAGTTTCATCAAGCTCGGAAATGTGACACAGAATGCCACTGGAATATCATAAAGCTGATGATAACAAATAACTATGGAGATGATGATGGCGATGACTACCTAAAAGGTTGATAGCCTCCACAGTATCAAATTCTGAATACATAGATGCTTGGAAACTGAAAAATTGGCACTTTATAGGTATGTAAGATTCATACAGAGGGCTGCTACTCTCTAGGGGTGCTAATTCATAGTTTCTCATTTCTCTTAAGAATTTTAATTGGCCATGTAATCGAGTTGTTGTTGAAGTTTTGCAATATAGTTTATCTTACAAGACAATGGTGCTGAATTTTTAATATGTACAGAGAAAGACTTCCGAGGTTTTCGGTAGATTTCCAATTTTTAAAATATATCATGAAGGTTCACTTTCACGGATGTTGATATAACGTTATCAAATCCGAATCCAGCTGGAGGATCCTCGATAGACTCATATCCATAGGGTTTTAATATGCAATGTTTACATTATTGTTGTGTTAATTGCAATTTTTAACCTTTGATGGACACATTAAGAAAAATTCTTGCTAAGACCGACCAATCTCATTTTGATGTTACGGCGATGACCAGGTCGAGATGCTCTTTGATACTAACAGTTAAGGCTACAGCTGAGTGTGGGAATAGATAATCTGTTGATGGCATTCTGTGAAACAATAATTTGAGATCTAATTTCTGAATAGTTTGTTCTTGTCCTACATGTGAGGAAGGGAAAAAGTTAATATGCTTTTGAACAAAAGAGCACTGCTTCTTAGCATTTGTAAAAGAAGACAGGCCGTCCTGATAGGTCGCAATGTAGCCAGATGATTTAAATGACAGTTGTATTGTCCGTTCGGTTTATTTTTGAAGTCCGTTTGAAGCTTGAAGTTTAGGGGTTAGGTGGGACGGGAGTGTAAACATAGCTGGACACCGCCCTTAAAAATGCGTTCGAAACTCTTCGGTTAAAAATGAAAAGAAACGAGAATCATAATTTTATCTTATAGTTCCTTTCATTAACTGCTCAGATATGAAGTATTGGGGCAGACAGATCACTTGATTAAAATCATAATTGTTATAGATCTTAAAAATGTGAATCAAAAGAAACAATATACTGCTGTAAAGAGGGTGAGCGAAACTCTGGCGAATTTTGTTTTTACGAGGTTAAGGGAGAAAAGAGACGTGAGAAAAAAATAGAGGTGAAAAAAGAGAGCGGAAAAAAAAATAGAATAAGATGACACAACTGTAGCTTTCGACTTAAATTATTTAAGCCTGCATTTTGATATTATGTTTCACTTCAAGAGTAAAAAAATTTGATAGAAATTGATTAAGTGTCCGGTGTTGAAAAGATTAGAAAGCAGATGATCTCGAATAATACAAAAATTAGATATAAGATTTAGCCAATGACTGAAATGGGGTTCACATTTGTACATTAGCTGCTCGTGAAAAATACCTTAAAGAACCAAAATGAAATAAAATTGAAAAATATAAAGATATCCCGTAAGACTATGAATATGTCATCAGTATCAATAATGGCTGCTCAAAAGTCTTGCTAAACGCAACCTTAGAAAATGAACAAATAACGCATGAATTAGATGCTCAACTAAAAATCTAAAACAGACACTACCTTTTTTACAAAATCGAAAAACCAAACTTAAAGAACCGCCATGTGTGGTGCTAAAATTTGGAAGAGAAAAAACAGCTCTTTGTGTGTGTATATGTGTGTGATTGGCTGTTTATTAGTAAAGTTGGGTTTTCCACTGTCGGTCCAGCATGCATGATGTTATAGGTTGGTAGTGGATCCCTATGTATCGGCTAGAGCGTGATTAATGATCTTGGTCTACAGCAATGATGACCAAAAGTACCAACGTCCCTGGACAATCTTGATTCCCTGGCGTCCAATTCTAGTGTCCTCTGTCATGCCCATAGTCACACAGGCAGGCTTGCTAACTGCTAACTACATCTAGACAAGTTTGGAGAATCTACTTCGCAGAATAGAGTTAACCATTTTCCTACTCCAGGGTCAATTTCTGACCCCTCGATATAGATGTTTACTAATATTCTGCTGCTTTTCTACGTTCTCTGAATACAAGAGTATTCTCGCTTCTCCGCTGCTCCAAGGGTCTCACAGCTGTCAAGAATCTTGCATCAGAGTTCTGCACTTTATAATTATGCATAAAGTGATAAAAAAAAGACTACACAACGTAAATATTGATGAATATAAAAGACTGTACACAAAGTAAATATTGATGAATATAAAAGACTGTGCACAAAGTAAATATCGATGAATATAAAAGACTGTACACAAAGTAAATATTGATGAATAAAAAAGAGTGTACACAAAGTAAATATTGATGAATAAAAAAGACTGTACACAAAGTAAATGTTGATGAATAAGTGACCCTGTTTGGAGTTCTGGAACACGCAGAAAGGGAAGAGAGCTTTAAAACGGAAGTCGCATTCTGCTTGATGTGAAGTGTGAATAGCAAAGAGGAATATGGGAATTTGATGCGTTTCTCGTTTCTTCTAAGTTAAATATGTTCTTCTAATTTTCAGGTGGTATTTAACACCCAATTCACTTTCGTAAAATCATTAATCTAAAGTCATTTCATGCCACATACATGATATTGAAAAGCAGTTCATCTATCGGTCAATGCACAGAAAAACATAATAATTTGCTGACTATACAAATTCTTGGGAAAGCAGTATTATTCCTTTTACCTTGTTTTCAAGTCTTAGACAGAAAATAAAGCAGGAAAAGGTTCGAAAAAAGGATCTTATTTTTCATTTTCTTATCTATAATCTCTTTATTTCTTTTTGTTCTTTGTTCTATTATATTTTCACACACGGCAAAAATCTTACACCAAAAAAACTTGTTTAATGATTTAAAAAGATTAAGGAAAGAAAGAGATGGAGTGAAAAATGAAGAGAATGAAAGAGAGAGAGATGATATGCGTTGCCATTAACATAGTTTTTAAGGTCACTTTTCGAAAAAACACTTTAGCCTGCAAGTCATAATTTGACCTGACATTTGACTTCAAACATTTCTTCTCCGACAGGGAAAAGATTAAGTGTTATACGAGCTTTGAGGAAAGCAGAAAGTGGACCTTTCTTATTTGTTTGTTTCATTCTTTTTTAAAGAAAGTGAAAACATTATTCTTTATCGTAAGGAATGAGGCAAAAATATGTAATCAGTGAGTGTTCAGATATCAAGCTATTAGTTCTCTTTTAAGTTTTTAAGGTTTTGGAAGAAAAAGATCTTTTCAGTGCCTTGCATGGGCGTCTCGAATTTTCTTTTTAACTCTGTACATGTCGTTTTCATCTCTTAATGAGAGAGAGAGAGAGAGAGAGAGAGAGAGAGAGAGAGAGAGAGAGAGAGAGAGACAAAGGCATACAAGCAATCTTATACAAAATGAGATAAGACAGACAGAACACAATAAATAGATTTGGATAGGATGATCTAAATAAAAAAACGTGACATAAAAGAAAGAGACAGGCAGACAGACAGACAGTGAGACTAATTGATAGATTGACAGAGACCGAGAGCGTAATATACTGAGAACAAACGACAGATTGACCTAGAGCAAGACGCAACATAATGTTGAGGAACGGAACAAATATGGACAAACAATCAGCAAGAGAAAAGTAAATTGAACAGAAAAGAGAGAGAGAGAGAGAGAGAGAGAGAGAGAGAGAGAGAGAGAGAGAGAGAGAGAGAGAGAGAGAAAGAGAGGGAGAGAGAAGGTAGAGAGAGAAGGTAGAGAGAGAGAAGAGAGAGAGAGAGAGAGAGAGAGAGAGAGAGAGAGAGAGAGAGATTAAGTCGCAAAGTCTCAAGTTCAATTAAACCTGTTGAATATCAATCGAGTGGGAAAAAATGACAAAAGAGACCGTGTAGCTATTAAAAAAAAAAAAAGATATTTTTCTTGAAAGTTTTAGCAAACAGCAACAGTAGTGGGTCAAGGTCGAAAGTCTAAGATACATTTTTTATTACTGTCAAGGACGATGGCAAATCTGAAAAATAAAAAAAAAAATTCTTAAAATACTGTCCGAGGAATTCTTTTGAATATCGTGTTATTTTGCTTGCGCGTCCTTTTCACACCAGTTCTGCAATTCGATTATTTCGAGCGTGGAATAAAGGATTTCAAAAGGTGACCACTGATTGATCTTGGCTAAGTTTCCTATCTAGTCAACTGTTGAGTGTCAGCCTAGAAAAATTAACTGTGCTTAAGTTAAAAATGAAATAGATGAAAGAGAAGGCAAAAATACGATTGGAAAGATACAGAATGAGACAAACATACTGTAAAAGGTGGATAGGTGGACATATCGTGAAAGGTACAAGTAGACAGAGCGACAGAGAGTGGGGGAATCACTTAGAAACGCCAGAATGACAGCAGAGGGAGTGGGAGAGAGAGAGAGAGAGAGAGAGAGAGAGAGAGAGAGAGAGAGAGAGAGAGAGAGAGAGAGTACTAAAAAAAGTTGGAGAGACTCGACAGAGGTAGCGTCAATGAAGGAATATAGCTAGTTCTTTACTGTCCGAGTCTAAAGATCCTTCTCACAACGGTAAGATAACACTATTTAGATACAGATAAAAGTCTTGGATCTCTATAGCTTGTTTTTTTTTTTCGAACCTCTGACGTTTCTCATTCATTTTTCCCAACTAAAATAATTTTCTTGCAAAAGAAACTTTAAGAATTGCAACTACTAATATTGGAGGCACCAAAGTCTATGATCTGTTGGATTTAAATGACTCTAAAAGTCAGATTTGAACCCTGACACAGACGAGGAGCTCACAGATGAGGATCATGTCACAGGTCGCCCTGAACTAGGGTATGTAGTTTTATTTACATCCAGATTTAGGTTCTACAGCAAAATTATGAATAAATCTAAACTTCAAATTATTTTGTAACTATATCTAAGCACTTTTGATGTTCTAATCTTTCTTGACATTGTAGATCTAACCCCTATTCATCTGCACAAAGCTCTAGTCTTGACTGAGAATTTAGACCTAGATCTAGAGATCTAGAGATCTGGAATCTAAATCTAGGTCTGGAATAGATCCATCCTAAAACCTAAAGGACTTGAGCGACATGTAAATCAAACTATACAAATGTTTTTTAGTGCATACAAAATATCTAGGCCCAGATCTAATTTTTTTTTTATACCATCTCTATTCTATTCAGTGATGCACCATGGCAGCAACAACCGGCCGCTACAGAAGAACAACAACGCCTGGACCATGACCAATCCACCCCAGTGCCACCCTTTCAGCCTCAGAGAGTTGCCTGATGATTACACCAGATAAGATTTGAACAATTTCCTCAGACCTGTTGATTTTCTTTTCTTCTGATCTTTTTCATGATAATAAACTTTCATAGAACATATGTGTGACTGGACGAACGCCTGTGCTGAGAGAATGTGTGAGCAGAGAAAGGGTCCGTATGAAAAGTGGGCGAAAGTTGATGTTGGTGAGTTTTACAAGTTCATTGGTTTGTAAAAGATTATATCAAGCATACGAATGGAGTAGAAAAGTCAGATTAACTAATAGATAAGTAAAATACTTTGAGAAAAATAAATAAATGGTGGAAAACTTTATTCCTACATTTTATCGGTATTGCTCAAGTAAATTGATATATTTTATTTAATTAGTTTAGAAGAAGAAATCCAGATATTCCAGGTTTAAAATGACATAACCAAAATGATCAATTAGATTTTACCATAGAGCTTACTAGACAGTTAGGAGGGAAATAGAATGATGAAAGTGTACCAATTTTTAAAAAAAAGAAAAGTAAAAGGTTGAGAGTGCACATCCAATGAGAGTTTATATTTCTGAGAAAAAAAAATTTAAATTATGTTCTTCTACTACAAAAGAGGTGAAATCTAGGTTCTTTTGCTCTCTTTGTAAAAGACCTTATTGTTTACAGCCAGCTAGAACTTTTATGAGTGAAGATCACCAAAGTGAATTTGTACAACTGCTTTGTAATCAGTAAAACACTTTTTTATTTGATTATTTTTTTTTTCAATTCAAATTTCTTTTCTCCTAAAAACAATTTTCCTGGATAAGTAAACACTATTTCCTTACACCCAGGACATTCTTTGACTTTTCAAATTAATTTAAATCATGTTTTAATCTGCTATGAGACTAAAAGATCTTTTTTTTCAATATTTTTGTTTTTTTATTTTACATAATTTTGTGTGCCTTTGAAGCATGCTATATATGATATAGTGTACAATTTACTGTTTGGTGTGATGCCACACATGTTGAAGAATGTTATAATCAATAAAGACTTTATTTTTATCCAAAATTGAATTATTTTCCTTCTTTGAGTTTGTAAATGAAAGTTTTTTTGCGGATTGAATTTTTTAATTTTTCTGATTAAAAAATGCAATTTTCTAAAGAAACATACAGAAATTACAAAAACCTACCCAAAAATTAAATCTCTATTCATTTCTGAACAAAATGATAGGTTACATGATTTGAAATTTTCAAAACGGGGAAAAACCATGGAATCATTCAGAGTTAAAGGGCTCGTTATTCAAGCCTTGATAATATAAACAAATCTGCTCTCTTCACTATGAGAACCATGGCAAAGTGACTTTACCAACATTTTGCACACGCAAGTTTTAAAAAATGCTGTATTTTTTATATTAATAGCGTAAAAATACTTTTCATGGCAAAAAAAACTTTTAATGACGTTTTATTCTACCACAATGTTTTCTTACTTTTGCCTTTTTTAATGGTCATATCTTTTCCCATCCGGATATATTGATACGTATTATCTTAAAGAAGTGATAAACTACTATCTTGGTTATATTATCGTGGTCTCCATAATATTTGAAATACAGTTAGAGCTTGATGATCACTAGAGGCACCACAGAGCTCGATAAATATAAAGCCATCCCTGCACACAACTTTGAGTAGTGATTCCGAATCATATAATGATATCAGGACTTCCTAGCGGTTGTTAAGAGAAAAGAATTGATAGATGCTATTTAGAAATTAAATTTGAAAACCAATCTCAGTTTGGCGAAGAAAATACTGATGTTTTTTCGCTTATCTTTTCCTCTCATTTACAAAGCGTTAGTTGATCGATGTGAGGTGTCCAAGTGGGGTTAAAGGTAAAGTTAACATTACATCTGTCTTCGTTCGTTCTCTAACTCTGTGTTTTTTTAGCTTACATTAATCAATCTATCCACTATCTATATAGTTAATCGCTTATCTATCAATTTATCGTTGTATCTATCTATCTGTTTGCCTAGCTCTTTATCTATCTGTCTTTTTATCTATTGATCTATGTACCTGTCTATTTTTCTGTTGATCTATCTATCTATTTACCTTTATGACTATTTGTAGATCTATCCATTTGACTATCTTAATATTACTATCTATTTATAATTATATCGCTTGGCTTATCTACCAATCTGTCTGACCCTCTCACAGTCTTTTATCTTTTTCTCTCTCACTCCCTTTCTGATTCGGTATTTCTATTTTTTTTATCTGTCTGCCCTCTTCTCTGTCTTTCTTTTTTTTTCTCTCTCTCTCGCTGTCTAGGTGAATGAAGGAAATTGGACGAAGTGACAGATGAAAGAAAACTCAATGCGTCCAAAGCAATCAAGACTTTTTTGTGCGTGTGTCAGGCAGCACGCAAATACCGATCGCTGTAAAAAATAGTATTAGCGGTGCACTGCTACTGCTTCTTTTTTCTTGTGTCCTTTATTATTTACAGTTTAAAGAAAAATAGTTTTGATCCGTTTCTTTTTTTTTTTTTTTTCGTTTTTAAGATAAAAAGGTAAAGTGTGATTGACTTTTTCCAATGCAATAGGCTAAGCATCTCTTCAGTTCAAACGTTACATAACCTGACATCTAGTAAGTTATTGTACGTACAATTTTGTTCTTTGTCCTTTCTGCTTCTTATGTATTTTTTTTTTAATAATGGTCGCTGAACAAAAGATTATATCTCTATCTATCTATCTATCTATCTATCTATCTATCTATCTATCTATCTATCTATCTATCTATCTATCTATTTATCTATCTATTTATTTAACAGTCTATCTATCTATCTGTCTATTTTACTATCTATCTTCTGCTATCTGTGACGTTGGATCTTTCTTATCCTTTCTCTCTCTTCCCCTGTGCCTCCTCGGTTTTTCTATTCAAATGGCAGTTGTGTCTCTCTAACTTCATGAAAATTTGATACTACAATTTCTGAATTTGTATTAATCTACATGTACTTATAAGAGTCCTACAATACAAACTTTTCGTCTCACGATATTTGTTTTTTTATTTTCTTTTTAAGCCCAATTGTCTTTTAACTCTTTTCCATTCTCTTAATATACGCCAAGGTCTTGAAGTCATTTTTTCTGCTTTAATTTCCGTGTCATGATTTCACAGGTTTCTCATATCCTTGTTTAAATACAAAAAGTTTTGTAAGTTTTGACAAAATTATTTGCTGTTTCTGTTTTGAATATTCCTAAAAAAATAAGCCAAAATTTGTTCAAGCAAGTATTGAATATTGTCTTTTTATAGATAAGAAACCAAAAAACGACTTCAAGCTAAGGTCTTCAAGAAGCCGAAATTTGAAGAAAACCTTTCTTTTAACAGCAGGAAGTTTAGCACTGCCGAGCCACATCGATTGTATCTTAAATACTCCTATTGTCGCACGAAAATCCATCAATAATCATTTTTTGTTCATTTCATGCACCCACCATTCACGGTAATTATATTTGATTTCTGTTTTGAATCAGTCTTCCTCCCTTCATATCTCTCTCTCTCTCTCTCTCTCTCTCTCTCTCTCTCTCTCTCTCTCTCTCTCTCTCTCTCTCTCTCTCTCTCTCTCTCTCTCTCTCTCCCTCCCTCTCTCTCTCAGTCTTTCTCTCTATCTATGTAACTCAGTAACTATTTTTCTGTGTATCTATCTATCCATTTATCTCTCTCTACCCGCATATCTATGTCTCCCTCTACTCTCTCGTTCGATTTGCACTCTAGAACTCTATTTATCTTCCCAACTCGCTCGATTTTTTGTAACCTGATGTCGCTCTCAATATCCATCATTCCCGTCCTGCGTGTTTCATATGGAGCTCTAGTTTTTCGTCAGTTTATAATTATATATATTTTCCGTCGGAAAAAGCCACAGCCAACCTGATTTTGTATTATCTTTATCTTGCCCAGTGCACTGTAGTCCATTCAAAAGCACGAAAATGAACCCAATGGTCCTGAAACAACGAGTCCAGTTCTTTATAAATGCAAGCCAAAGCCAAGGAAGATGCTTTCGACTTTTAGAGGCTATTACAGGACACATGTTTCCATCGTATTGTTTGATAAAAACAATTATTTATTGTGGGTTGTTGTTGTTGTTGTTGTTATTGTTATTGTTATTATTATTATTATTATTATTATTATTATTATTATTATTATTATTATTATTATTATTATTATTATTATTATTACTATTATTATTATTATTAGTTAATTGCAAAGAAAAATTTTAAATGGATCTATTTTCTTTTTTTCATAAATTTTTTTTCAGATTTCGGCTACGAGTGGAAGCCATGAAAGTTATATATGGCCTACGTTAGGCAGATACAAAGTTGTAAACATTGATTTGTATTCTGTATGATGGTTTGCGGTGGATTGCACCAGATCTAACTATGCAGCGGTCGCAACTGTTTGTCGTAACACCATGGTCTCGTCTCCTCAGCCATAGCTCAGCAAGCTTGGAGACAGTGGAAGTCCTCTCCAGAGTTATCTCTCAATCTTTTATCCTTTGTAGACATTTACAAAGCCTTAGTTTGTTCTGAGCGCCAATGAAGAAGTATCTCTACAAATATCTTTAGAATAAAAATCTTGTATCAATAGTCACTGACGTTTCTCAATCTAATGTTTAATTTGTTTTATTTGTGTGTGCGTGGATGAGGGGAAGGGGGGGGGGGGGGGGAGAATGCAGACTTGGCTCTTCTCCTAAATGAAATGACTGTTTGATCAGTTGAATTGAAAGAAGTTGTCCAGGATTATTTCTGTTTGTTGTCATTTACGAGCATCGTGCTGATTTCTAAAACTTAGAACCGTTTTTTTTTTTTTGGTTGTTTTTTCGGCTCTTAGTATTTATATTTCCTTTTATGGTTGCATGCCTTCCTATTTTTATTGATCACGTGGTCTTGTCTCATAAACACTACTGAAGTGCACCTAAAAGGGTTTGCTGCAATCGGATACTTTTTTATGCCAGATAGAAAAAGTTAACGTTTTTGTTAAGGGAATTCAATCTTTTAAAAATATTTATGAGATATTATAAAGTTCTAAAAATCTAATTTCCTGAAAGCATATGTGTGGATCAATTGCGGCAATGTCAGTTGCGTAGCTTCTAATATAAAGTTTTTCAAGTAGGTCAACATCGTCAATGAGGATGTAAAGTCAACCTGAAAGACTGGGTCATTTTATTACTTCTTTCTCTTTGCTCAATCATATGTCGAAACATAATAATGCACTGCATCACTAAAATGACAATAATCACTGAAAGCACACCAACAGAGTTAGCAAGGCAGAAAACATCAACAGCTCCAGTATCATGACAGGTATATCGCAAATTACTCACTGTCTTCTACTACTACAATGGCACAGCGGCAAGAACACGTGATCGATCTAAAACAGCAACATCGATCTTATGTACTTACGGTATTTCCTTTTGTTTGAGTTTGCTAATCAAAATCACAAAGCTTTTATCTGCAAAGCCTCTATGACATTCGTATTTTGTTTTCCTGTCTGATGTTTATTGACATACCGTACAAGCTGAAGCTTTCAAACATCCGCCAAAGGTCGATATAGCCTGCTCAGATCTCAGATTATTCCAAGTCATGGACAGAACAGCGAAAAGCTTTTGCAAGCTTAAACTCTTTCTAATTCTTTTGTAAGAGAAAACAAAGAATCTGTTCAATTATTTTCATTTTCTTTACATTTATTATTCTTCTACCAATAAGCAAAGCAAAAGAGTTTCTCGTTACAACTATTATTAAATTTTTTAAATTGCAAACATGAAATCAGCCGGAAAAAAAAATAAAAGTAACCAGTCTCAGAGTGCGCACTTCCATAAAAGTTGAAACGTTTCATCAAAATCTACAGAGCACTAATCTTGCAGAGTCACAACGTTCAGCATAATTATCTCTTTGAGCTAAAATAAGCTGGACAAAATGTTTCCTGGTAATCTTGTTTATAATAGTGACTAAAAGTACATATATTATTAAACTAGAAATCGTTTTCTTTTGTTTTGTTAGAAGGTATGCTGTTTTCAATTGCACTATATCATATATTTTTAAGCTGAGCTCGTTTCGAAAGTGAAGTTTTGGGTCTACATTTGAACTGTATAGTAATGCATTTCACGCAGATTTCTCTGCAGGGACTAAAAGCTTAGAAAGACACAAGTTGCCAATAAGGTGGAAAAGACGCGCCTCTCAACAATGTTTGTTTACTGGTTTTAAACAAAGTTAATGATACTTTACGTTGCTCTTCATCAAGAATGTTCCAAATGTATCGACAATATGTAACAATCTGTATCAATCTTGCTTAATTAGGTGTAAGGCGCTGTGATAATATTGTTTCATTGCTTGCAACATTTGCTCCCTATCAGAACAGCTAAAGCTCAATCTCTAGTTTTCTTATAAATATTGTGAAAAATCAGGGGCAAAACCATTACTTTTTTTCTTCCTTATACTACAATTCCATCTTAGACTCTACGGTTTGGCAGTTTTAAAGCCTGAATCTTCTATGAAGGTTACAGGATCTTTTTCTCTAAAAATGACGTTTAAAGCCTCCAAAAATGTGTTTTGTAAAACAGATTGCCCAGCAGCACAAACTTTTTATCTTTTTTATGATATTTAAACTTAACTTTTGTAGACTGTTATGTGTGGTGTCCAAATTCTTTAAGAAATAAAATGTTTCATAGTAATAAACGTGTATCTATCATTTTCAAAATTTGTTATATCGTGTCCAATTATTCGAATTTTGTTTTTTTTTAATGCAATATTTTCTTCTTGTAACATTTTTTTCTATGTCCATACGACTCTATCGAGCTGTTTAAGAAGTGCTGCTCAAAGAGCTGTTACAGTGTGGGCAAGTAGAGTTCTTAATTGTTACAGAGAAAGAAAGGGTGTGGCGTTCGCTACATTTCCATTGAAAACAAATTGTCGAAATATCTCAAAACAACAGAATCTATGATGTTGATTTAACAATATCGTGCTGAATACAGTTTCAGAGTCCACAGCATGTTCCACCCTTCAGAGTTTAACATATAAATTTGAAACTCGTATTGTATTAACGTTATAATAAGGTGTAATTCTCACCCTTTGCGGTAAAAACCTGAAGTTTTTCGTAAAAATACTTTTAATGATCGCCCAATTAAAGACGTCTAAGATGGGATGCGATTTTAATCAGGTGAGTAAGGATTCCGTAACTCTGGGAAAAGTGACCTAACATTATGTAAATATATTCTCACACATAAGATTGCGAGTTATTTTCTAGACGATTTGTTCTTGTCCGGCAGATAAAATATTCGCCTTTTGGAAAAAAAAAAAAAGACTTTCTTCTTGGTTAGTGTTTTGTTGTTGTTGTTTTTTTTGTATTTGTTTTTTTCCCCGTTATTGTCAGTAAGCACGATACCACTTGGGTGTTTTTTCAATATCATTAATTTGGTTATAGTTGTCTGTTGTAAATAGTTTTGATATCAAATTATTGTCTACATCAATTTCAATGTCTATGTCTTATTTAAGCTTGTAGAAATGCTCTAACACTCAGTAAAATGGCTTTTTTTCGTCATTTTTCCATTTAGAAATATTTCTTGATTTTTCTCCCTGTGTCTTTAACTTGTATAGCTAATAATCAGCAACTAATTGTTCTTGCAACATTGAATCAGCATGTCAGAAAAACCTCACAAAAGCCAACAAATCCGTCTATGCAAACAAATGTATTTGACAGCCTTAGTATAAGTTAACACATCAGACGTCACAGGCAGCTGCTTGAGTTTCTTATAGTAAATCCTTTTTTATGGGTGGCATTTCAAACTTGCGTCATCTTCCATGCAGAAAAACTAAGTGAAATGTCATGTTCGTTGAAGAAGAGAGTGACAAAAAATTGAAGTGCAAGTATAGCTGAATATTACTTGCCAAAATGTGTTGAAAACGTTTCGACTGTAAAATAGACAAACTAATGCTACCTGTCATTCGTTGGCTTGACATGAAATATAACAAATAGCGGTAGTATTTTAATAGACAGGTTACTCATTAGATTAATAAGTCGTAGAGTTAACATATAAAAAACAAGCATGATTTCCCGTTCAAATGAACAGGTGGAGAAGACATCCATATTGAAGAAAAGCAAACTTTATAACACTCATAAGTTTATATCCTCCAAAGCCGTTCAGTTGGCAGCTTGAAAGAGTACATAGCCTTGAGACATTTAAATTCTTCTTATATAATATATCGCCAAAGGACATTCTCCTATAAGTGGAGAAGAAATCTCAAGTTGAAAAGTTACCAAATCTGGGTACATTTCTTCGCCAAGCTTTCATTTACTTTACTCGCCGACCGAGATCAGTATGTGATGCTGATGTGGTTCACTGTAGATAATAATTTATTATGATGTAGTGCGTCTTCTGATGTCGTGAAAAAGTGGTCTGCAGTGAAAAGAAAAATAAACCAAAGTAGGATACTCATTGTTCACACAATCTTCATCAGTTCTCCTCTCCACCGAAGCCGGTCGCTAATTCAAACTGCTTTTTCGCAGATGATAATTCTGGTCTCTAAGGAGGAATTCATATTTATTTCATTTTACGACATTAAACAGTGAGCTTAAACATGTACCCAGATTTAATCAAAAACATTGAATGAGATTATATGAGGTAGCTTTTTTTATTCCAAATCTCTTGGTAAAACATGTTGCGTGTTAACCTATATTGCGCTTTAAATAAATTCAAATCAAAACGTATGAGGTAAGTTGTTTATTGTTATACAATTTTGTGGGTGAACCGTATTTAGATTTTTGGTAAGGAACTGGTCAGATAATTATTTCTTTAAAAAAAAGAATAAAAAAAGTAAAATATGTGGTTTTTGAGTGAAACACTCTTTTGCGAACATTTGAGAAAATTTAAGTGCGTTCATCTCCTTCAAAATGTGAATAAATGTTTAAAAATGAACAGAGTCAATGTAGAAGGCTGAGAATTATTGAGTTTGAATTTGCTTATTGAAAAACTTCTGGGTATACAATATTTTGAATGTAGACAGGTTGATTGTATTGATAAAAATGATTCATAAAAATTGTTTTTAAAGGATATTAGAACCATCATTGTTAGGACAAAAGCTCACCCTCTCGATCTATCTAAGGCGAGTTATTAATGAAAAGATCAAGACATAATTTATTGCCTTTGAACACAATATGAAAAAGTCTTTATGAAAAGATTGAGTGTTGGAATTGGAATGTGAGGTTTGAACTCTGCACTTGACTTAAATGAGGATTATGCTTCAAACCCAGGACATAAGCTTAGATAGACAGAATCTCGATCTAAGGCTCTTATTAAAGCAGCTTATTATTTAAGAATTTTGTTCATCGTGAAACGTTTTTATTCAGTATATGATACTTGGTCCCTATTCGATGTAACACTGTAATCTCGATCATTCTAAATCTAGATCTACACTGGACAAAACAGCAGACAGTTCAGCCTCAGTTCCATCATTTTGTTTGTTGCTCATGAAACTCAAGCCTGGCTGTCCATTGAGTCACACGATTAACGAGACCCCTATGGTTGGCTCTTTTCTCACAGTGCTTGCGGATCAGCAAGAGGTCTGCTGCGACAAAATTCAATAATTTTTCGAGATAATGTTTATTCTAAGTCCCTAAACTGTTGTTTAGTCTTAATTTATCACATTTAAGAAATAGCAGTCCACAGTTCAGTAAACTTTATTTCTGAGTACATTCAGTGATTTTGGAGGAAAAGCGCAGAAAAAAAAATTCAGTTGTCTTTATTGATAGCCTACACATAATGATCGGAAAATAATCTCTTTTAACTAAACAACTATTATTGAAGAAATAATTCACTAATTGGACGATCAACTTAACGAAGCATGCAAGACAAAAAAACAGATAATGCTTCCTATAGAAATCGAAAAGTCAATAGTAAAAGAACTATCATAAGACTGGGTTGTTGAATTTATGAAGAGGAAAAACAACAGAACTATATATTTTCTGTTTGCCACTGGTTTTACTATCTGAAAGGAATCTGAACTTTGAGCTTTACACAAAAGCATCTAACTGTATTTTAAATAAGATTTTAAAATGAGCACTTATTGATCAGAGAGTGGAGCTCTTTGGGATTCTGAAGAATGCAGAAAGAGGTAGAAGCTTGACTTATGACGTAAATCGCATTCTTCATGATTGTGAAATATGTATAAAAAAATTAAAATGGAAAATCACTTAAAGCCAAACTGATCGTTTAAGCGGAAAAAGACAAATGTCTATTCTAATCCAACTAGTAAGAAACGCGACCGACATGAAATATGTTTTGGAATATTATTTTAAAGGCCATTTTAGGTGTGAGGAATTATATTATTACAATAATTTTTAGCCAGATTTTGTTTGCAAACTAGTGCTATTCCATGCTGGTTCTCTTTCACACTCGCTCTTCTAAGTCTCACAGGATAGAATTATAGCGGTTTGATCTAATATCTGCAACCATCGTCAAGCGCACAGATTAGATGTTTCATACTCTTATTTGGCACACTAGAAGGAAAAATTGTCCGTGACATAATCAGTGAGCTAGGGAAAAAATGAAAAGTATCTAATTTTGCATTTGATTTTTTTTTATTTACTTATATTTTATTCCATCTTACTACACTTCGCACAAAATGCCAATGACTGTAGGAATCTTGAAAAAAAAAAACATATCTTCTTTCTTACCCAAAAATGCGAGAGAAAGGTAAAAAGCTTGAGAGAGAGAGAGAGAGAGAGAGAGAGAGAGAGAGAGAGAGAGAGAGAGAGAGAGAGAGAGAGAGAGAGAGAGAGAGAGAGAGAGAGAGAGAGAGAGAGGTTGGGGGGGGGGGGGGGGGGGGGGTAAAATAAGACGAGCTCCATTTTGGAAAAAAAAAATCATTGAGCTTGCAAGCGATACTTTGATCCAGTAGTTGACTTCAAGAAAATGAATCTTCCGAGCTGAGGAAGGATTAAGCTCAGAGTTCTTGAGCTCAGAGAACACCACAAAGGGCACGTTTGAAACAAACTTGACGTTATTATCTTCTCTTCCCTGAGGATGACGCAAAGACAAAATCAAGGAGTCTTGATATGTCTATGTTGAGATATTAACTTATCACATCTGCCACAAAGGACTGCTTTTTCCTTTACATTTTTAAATTGCTAAAAAGAAACAATTTTCAAGACGTGACTAGGTGTTTCGATTTTTCTTTCTTCACCATTTCATTATCTTTTCCTACATTTGAGCGTGAGCGAGAGAGAGAGAGAGAGAGAGAGAGAGAGAGAGAGAGAGAGAGAGAGAGAGAGACAGACAGACAGACAGACAGACAGACAGACAGACAGACAGACAGACAGACCGACAGACAGACAGACAGAGACAGAGACAGACAGACAGACAGACAGACAGACAAACAGATTCAACGTATTCCATTTTTTTACATTGTCGGCTGAATCTTCTTTCCAAACCTTGAAGAAGCTTCAGAAATATTCACATTCGTCTGCAAGAGAGAGGATGAGAGTGAGGCAACTGCCAGTCTCAATGTGAAGATCTACGCCTTAAGTTTTAGTCAGCTGGTCATCATCCATTATGCTTTTTTCCTTAAAGGTAATAAGGTTACAATATTCTAGTGGTCATTAAGGTCTTAATAATATAAAGGTGGTTGGGATTTGGGAATTGTGATGTGTATGTGTGTGCGCGTGGCAGAAGGGAGGGAGGTGGAGATTGGAGATTTTTGTTTTGAATTGTAAGCAATTCTCTACAGAAACCGGGTATAGTTCGCCAAGTTTAATGTTTCTTTCCAGTGGTCTTGAAATGACAGAAAATTGTGAATCAGGTATAATTTATGGGGTTCTAAATCTGAAATGATTTCCAACTGTTCCTGTTTAAGTGCTTTAAACCATAATTTTATGATTTCCGAAACATTCGCTTTTTGAAGCCAGAGTTTGATGAATATTATCAAAGGATTCTGCATTTTCCGGAAGTGTGTGGTTTTAATACAAACTTTGTTTTCATCTTAAACAAATCATTTTAAACAGTAACCTTAAAATGGTAACAAAAATATGAACAAGGGTTTTGAGAGGAATGGAAGAAGAATACAATCAGTGCGGTTAATTTCTAGATTGTCAGAGGATGAGAAAGTTACAGACCGACATAGGGTCTAAAAAGAGACAGGCACAGAACTTTATAACTACGGGATTAAAAAAGAAACAACACAAGTATAAATTGAACATATAAACATTTCGCTTCTGATGAAGCCACAAAAAAGGCGAAACGTTTATTATGTTCAATCTATACTTGTGTTGTTTCTTTTTTTAGTCCCGTAGTTATAAAGTTGAGTGTCTGTCTCTATTTAGACCATGTTTCACACTATTTACAGACACACACGCGTCCTTTTTGGATCCTTTTTAATTACCAAGTTGTCCTCCAAGTGTGGTGTTTTTGCTTTTCTATTTGGATTTATTAGACCGACAGCTACACATTTTGTAGAAAAAAAGAAAAATCAAAAACATGTAGGAAAGAAGACAAGGGCAAACAGTTGCCAGGAGAGATAGAGATAGAGAGAGACATACAAATATTTGATCTGCAATGTCTCATATTCAATTGAATCTGCAAAGATAGTTTGGTTAAGATGATATCAGACTTTAAAAAAGAACTCAGATCAAAACCACTAGAAATGAACAGCCTGCTTTGAAAAAAAAATTGATATCTTTGTTCCGAAACTCTCAAAAGAGGGGGGGATAAAAGACTTGACAAATAACAATCTCAAAATGTCAAGGCCCAAATCTAAGTTTTATTTCTGTCAAGAGGAATGGGAATCTCAAGTTTAAAGTTTTCTTGAAATGTTGGCTGGACAAACTTTTCAAAGCTTTGTATTAGTGCCAGGACTTTCTTTCACAGAAACGATGGAACTTGAAATTTGATCAATGTTCTATTTTAATAACTTTTCGCTATTGATACCCACTGTTAGCAAAATATTACTCTCTTTTACATTTGGGATAAAAAAAATTTCATTTTCAATAAGTGAAAAATGACACCGTCGATCGATCCACCTTTACAAAAACTAAAAAAAAAAAAGAAAAAAAAGAATAAAAAAAGAAATTTGGTTTCTCTGCATGATGGGATTATGTGTTTCTGTACTTAGCGCTGTTTTCTTTTTTAATCACTTGTTAAATTAGTTTTTCCATAGGAAAAAAAATTCACACAGACTAGATTCAAAAAGTTCAGATTTGTAATAGCAAATTTATTTCATGTTTGTTTCGAAATAAAGTGTGTTCTCCTCATCATAGTGTCAAGTCTGCTTACAATGGTGGCGGCGTATCATTTTTATGTTTTCTTTTTTTTTTTAATGTATAATATAGATAATTACGAGAGAGATTTATCTGACAAGGAAATATAAAACTGTTCGGGACACTAACCTACCTACGCAATGTTAATTACAAATACCTACAAACCCCCGAATTATACAATTTTTAGGTCAAGTAAACAAATATGTAATGGCTCAAGGATATAAGGATATTACTGGTTGAAAAGAAAGTTTACTCTGGGTTAAGATTAATCTCTTCTTTCAGTCGTCACATATAGTCCTCTGCCTAACTCTTTAAAATATTAATAGGATCTGCTGTGTCAGCAGTTTAGCAAGTATTTAAATACATGGTTTTATTGTTGTTGCTTTTTTTTCAGAACTGAGCTACACGCCGGCATTTAAAGAGATGTAAAATGATGAGCTGGAGAAGTCATTCAAATCTTCCAACTGTTATATCAGGCTAGTCAGTACCACAGAAACGTCAAGGAATCAGATTTTGGTATCATTAACAGGACCCTTCTCCCTACCCTCAGCCTAATATTGAATTAAGGAAATAATACAACAACAACAACAACAACAATAATAATAATAATAATAATAATAATAATAATAATAATAATAATAATAATAATAATAATAATAATAATAATAATAATAATAATAATAATAATAATAATAATAATAATAATAATAATAATAATAATAATAATAATAATAATAATAATAATAATAATAATAATAATAATAATAATAATAATAATAACGATTAAAAAAAAACAAAATTAACTATTTAAAAAAAAAACGTCAATAAAGATAATATTAAAAAGAACACATTATCTGCAAGAATATAAAAATTTGTATCTTAGATACTACTCTAACCCTATAAATCTGATTAAGCACATGAAAACAGAATCAATAAGTAAACTAAATCACATACAATGTTGAAATCTAGCATCTTACAATTACGTCTTTGCCTTGACATTAACTTTTCCCTGAACTTCTCAGAACTTACCTGGTTCCAATAGTATGTGGTTTGTTGACCTTGATTTGTGAGCAAACCTGTTTTCACAATCCGAGTTTCTGTATCCAAAAAGAGAGTTCATTATTTTAGGTTTCAAGATGGAAATCTCTCTGGCCAACTCGGATCAGTCTATCGAAAGAGTAGCGGATGATGCTTTTGTGACGCACGGTCATGTTTTGACATTTTTTTTAACCGTATTTGACTGATGTGTCAACCTGTGTATTTCATGTCGGAGACCTTTGAAATTTCTCGTCGGATCTTTGTATTCGTCAATAGTTTGAGTTGCTGCTGATATTTTAGGAAAGATATTAGGTTTCAAGTGTTTCAGCAGAGCATTGTTCTTTAAAGGGGGCTAGTATTCTGTACGGTATTTTTTCCTTCGAGTGCACAGCACCATCTGTAGTTTTCTTTTTTCATAAGGAGTCTCCATTTACTGAAGTCAACCTCACTTTGTGTAACATAAGTATGCAAAATGTATTCATGAATTTTTATCAAATTTATTTCCGTTTAGAAGTCAAAATTTCTTTTTTGCCACGAAAATATAACTTTTGCCATGTATTTCATGATTCTTAACTTCTAAACCAGCGCATGTAAAAAGGATGATTCTTTTGAAGATAACAGCACAATAAAATGGTTATGCATTGAATTATGCGTTCTCTGAAAAAAAAAACTGTGAGTTTTATTTCATCCCTGAATACACGTCCTCTGGTTGATTGATTAATGATGAGGTAAAGACGCTTAGAAATAGAAAATAATAGAAAAGGTATGCATTTGGGTGTAAAGAAACTGGTAATTTTTTCATCATTTCGTAGATTGGTTCACTCCTCATTTTTATCATGAAGAGGAGGCCTCGAAATCCTTTTTAAATTTTATCTGTTGATAGGTTTACAAAATATTTCCTTTGCCTTACTTTAAGTATCAAATTTGAAAATTTGATGATGTACCTTTAGGTTCTTTGGTTAAAGATACAGTCGTAAAAAAGATTTTTTTCTTTGTAAATATTGATTGCAATTTGAGACCATTGAAATGCACTTTAAAGTCTATTTTTGTCCTTCTTTCTCATTCACTTTCTCTCTGTCTATCTCTCTCTGTCTCTCTATCCTCTCTTTACTTTCTTCAACTTCCGTCTCTTTCGCACTCTGTGCCTCACTCTGTCAAACTATTTTTCTCTCTCCCTTGTTCCCTTTCTGTCGGTCTCTCTTTCATGTTAACCCTCTTTCTCTGTCAAACTCTTTTTTATAAATCTGATTTCTTTTCCCTCATTTTCATCTCTTTTTCTCTCCCTCTCTATTTCTCTATCTATCTCTATCTATCTATCTATCTATCTATCTATCTATCTATCTATCTATCTATCTATCTATCTATCTATCTATCTATCTATCTATCTCTTTCTCTGTCTACCTGTCTGCGTTTCTCTGTCTTTATTTTTCGTGTCATTAGCTTTCTCTCCATCGCTGTGTATTTCTTTATCTCTATGGTCTTTTTTTTCTCTATCTTCCTTCAACATTCTGTACTTCTCTTATCACCTCGAATATTTATCAACCCATTTTCCTCTAATCTCTTTTCACCTTCCAATACATCTTCTCCCCTTTGTGATTCTCTGAGTATGACTATGTGCGGTCCTTTTTTTTTTCCTAACACTTATTTTATGCTCGCGCACTTCCCTTCTTGCAACGACTTAGTGCTCCCAATCATTTCCCTTCTCTGTGTCTAATCTAAGTCTCCTGCGACCTTTCATGCCGTGGCTTCCAGGATCAATAGTAGTGGAAGGAAATGCCACTAGCACGTTATCTAATGTCGCACGCAGACAAAAGGTAAAGACGGAATAATAACTGAAGCTTGTTGAAGATAGGAAAACATCTGGTGTTCACGAGTAATATCTTTACATCATATTAAAGCGTTTTATAATGAATCTCTGACGTGATGTATTAGATAATTTAGTATTAAAGAATGTTTTTTGAGTCCGCAGTCCGTCATTGGCAAATCTCTGTAATTTTATGTGTGTATCATTTATTTTGACCCTTGAGGAACAATATTGCTTCACTTTAATCATTTACCTCAATTTTTTCTTAGCTATTTGCCTTGGTTGTATAAAGAAAGGGCTGGTGACTGTATTACTAAACGAAATTGTTTTATGTGTATGCATGTTTTTTATTGTTTTGTCTTGTGAGTTTTCGAGTGGGGAAGGGTTATTGAGATGCACTTGTCCAAATATAAGAATATGTTATAAATTTTGTATATCTTTTGTGCAAAAGACGAACAAAAATGATCAAACTATCGATGAGAACCTCTCTCATTTTTATCCGCAGCTTATTTTTGTGTCGTATTTGACATCTTGACTTCCCCTACATTCTCCTCCTCATCCTCTCTCTTTTTCCAGTTCAAACTGTCCGGTTAATATTTATTTTGTTTCGAATTTGTTATGCTCTTCCCATCTCCTATTT
This sequence comes from Elysia crispata, assembly GCA_033675545.1. Classification (NCBI taxonomy): domain Eukaryota; kingdom Metazoa; phylum Mollusca; class Gastropoda; family Plakobranchidae; genus Elysia; species Elysia crispata. The sequence continues at coordinate 134,387 of JAWDGP010002150.1, read as the reverse complement.
TGTTATACATAAGTTGCTAGCAAACTCTTGAAAATTTTACTATCTATGTCTTATCAAAGAGATAAAGAAAAACTTCAGGGAGGTTAATGGGGTATGAGAGGGGACGTGAAAGAGAGAGAGGCATACATGCCATGCCATTCTATTTCTCTGAGTTACAACTTGAGCATTGAGAGTTCTATTCGGTTTGACGACTTTTATAATGTTTTAAGTGAAGTGAATCAGTAGATCTTCATAACATTTTTTTTCACATTTACTTAGGTAAAGACTAGAATCTTCATCTTAGGTTCAATTGCACATTGGGTGGAGCCTGTTCCGAGAAGTTCACAAAATTGTAAAATGAAATGGCCCCCTTGAAACTGTGTTTCATATAGGGAATAATTAAAACTTATCACAGATATCGTTGCCTGTGGAATAAAAAAGTGTCACACAAGACAATAACGAAAATAATAGAACATAGGCTCTGGAGATTTTTTTATCTCTACCACAGTTAGTCAAAATCTATTGTGGAACACCATGATTTCTTCGAACTAAATCAACTCTAGATATAAAGCCCTTGAAATAATTGAAAGTGATATCCATCTGTATAATCTTAAAGTGTAGTGTAGATTGTAGATTTTGAATAAGATAAAAGTTTAATCCAGATGAAGATTTAAAATCTAAATGTTTACATTCGATCTTTGTGAAATTTGTGGGCTCTCATTTGAATCATCTCTGTGTGTAAGTTGTTTTTTTAGTTAATTTTTTGTGGTTATATAAAAAAAATGATATATTAGCCTTTTTATTAAAAATGTGAAGAGTTATACAAATGTCAGAATTCAGATTTAAAGTTCAGGATGTGATAAAAATAAGATGAACTTTATGGGTAGAATTAATTTGACAAATGTATCACAGTGATTCACTAACATTATTCCCATTTACTCGTTTTTTGTTTTCTTTTGTTTTGTTTTTGTTTTTTGTTTTATTGGGATTTTTGTTAGGTTTTTTTTCGTTTCTTTGAGTGCCTCTTTCTTTTTTCCACTATGTTTTAACTGTCATTACATTTTCTCTACCTTTCCTTTTCTTTTTCTTTATTGATATATCCTCCTATTAAAATGGCGTTTAATACATTTTGTGATGTTTATATATACACACACACACACATATATATATATATATATATATATATATATATATATATATGTGTGTGTGTGTGTGTGTATAAGCGGAGATTTGAAACTGGCGAAGACAGCTCCTGCAGATATCTAGGGCGTTCTAACCCTGCAGCCTTCAACTCGCCTTTTGTTTTTAAGTGAACAGATTTTTTTCTAAGAAGACAACAGAAAATAATCAACTGTATTCAAGTTTTTTCACAGGGGTCTATAAATATTTCCATTTTCTGATTTCGTTTTTTTTTTTCAATCAAACGTTTGAATCGAGTTTTTATGAGATAAAAAGTGCATTAATAATAGATAATACTTAGACATATTTTCATCCATAGAACAATATCGTGAAGATCACTTTTAAATGGCGAAGAAAGAAACTCTCCAGAAAACTATATACAATTATAGAAATACTGTTTTCCACCCGTTACAACAAAATTGAATGTCATGAGCATTAAAGATTTTACAGTCCCGCCAAAATTACACCCTGTGGGTAAAGCACTTGTAACGAAAATTAACCAGAATCGATTTTTTTTTTAATCTTAAAAGGAATAAAACTGGATCTTGAGTATTTGGTACAATCTGATTTTTTATTGGAAACGAGTGTAAAGAAATGCAAACGAAAGAGGTACAGACTAGAAAAATGCGAAAGGAGAGACATTTAATCACTGCAGAGTGGGTGTAAGTGAAACCCTCCTGAAGGAAGAGCAACGTGCTGAGTGTCACGGTAGCCGCTCATTCATTATCGTGAACCACACCTTTGGGACCCCACTGCCTTTCTTTGGTGTTGAGGTTTGAAGGACAAGATTCCCATGGAAATGGAGCCAGAAACTCTAGCTGTTAGGAAATGGTAGAGTTGTTAATGAGTAGCTTGCAAGGCATGTCTTTCATTCTTAATTTTATGTTGTCATATTTAGGAAAGAACAAGGAGCTTAACAGTTAAAAAAGTGTAATATAGTCTCTCTTTTGCACAAAACTTTTCATTCCGTCATTCCGTTTTGCATTTTTATCGGCAAATTATTATAGCAGTAACAGAAGTGTGAATTTAGTTCAATCAAAGTTTGTTCCAAAATTTATAAACAGACCCAAACTAGTAAAGTGGAAATAAAAGTTAAAAAAGTGATCAAGATTTCGTAAACCGAAACTTGATAGCTGAAAAACTTCGTAAATCATACGCAAGGAAAGAAAATCCATCAAGTATTTATGAATCGTTTAGATATCACATATTAGGGATCGAGCGAGAAAAACCTTTGGATCGATTCAAAAGGGCTTGGGAGGGGGTTACAATCATAGATATGCTATAGCTTAGCTCATGCTCTGAAAAATCCAACAGTTTAAATCCGAATCAACAGCCTTCCTATAAGAACCATAAAACAGTTTTACTCTTTATACCCGAAGACAGAAGAAGAAAGTCGTTCAGATTTCCTTTATAAGAAAGTGTATACCGTATATCAGTCAATATATCAGTAAATAAAATACTTTCAAGTACTAAACAGAAATCACAGGCAAAATTAAAAGCATGGTTCTAAAATAAAGGCGAGACTATGCAACCTTTTTGCTTGTCTCCCCCTTAAAAGAAAGTAATGGTGAGCACCAACGTTTTCGTGAAACGTGACCACCAGTCACCTTGGCAGCCGATCTCGTGAAGTGGTCTTTCATTTCCTCATGTCGGTCTCTTCGATTCTCTTAATTTCCTATAATAGCGCTTAAGGTGGCAGCAAACATAAACCAAGGGGCACGACTCTTGTTCAGCCTGTCTGTGCAATACTACAACCTGATAGAAGTATCAGCACCGCACCTCCTATTGATCTGCGTATTCTATAATATCTCAGAAAGATCAGCCTTCTTTTAGATATGATCGTCTATACCCTGTAAAAAAAAAAACATGTTCTTTCTGAAACGTGTGGTTATAATACAGACTAAGAATGTCCCATTCAGTTATGTTTACTGAGTGTATGGCTGAACCCATGATTAATAACACCCATATATCGTGACTATGTTAGGTGGTTCTAGTTTTGACTTGAGGTCCTGACAAATTTAATGTACATGCGTATACATAGAATGCTTAACAAAACGAGGCGAGGGAAAGAATTTAATGGACTCATGGTTAATTTCACTTTAACTCACATTCTATTGCTCTACGAAAAATTAAAACTTTCTTGTATTTTGCTCCTTGTTGATGTGGATAAATTATAAAAAAAAATAAGAACCAAGTCTCAAAGAGAATAAGTATGATTTTAATTCAGAGGAAGCCTATAGTTTCATGTCAATTTCACTGTCTGGATTTCTAATCTTTCTAGAATGTGTGTGTGTGTGTGTGGAGGGGGGAGATGAAAATTAGTTAATCATTACAATCGTTTTGAATGTAAACCATCTGTGGCGATTTGCATAGATTTCAAATCTAAAACGAAATAATTTCCGAAGAACTTCATCAGTGCTCAAGAGAAGCTAAGAGGGTCTCTGTACGATAATTTTTTTTCTAAATTCAATCTTGACGTTTATCTCACCACTGTTTATGTTTAAAATTCTTCTGCCACTTATTATAAAACATAAGATATGTTTGCACGGAACCATTTGCAGCTAGCAACACGATTCCACAAAACGCTCTGACGTCATAACAATTCGTGTTGCATGCTATTTGTGGAATGCAGCAAATCGCTTGATTTTCGTGATGAATATATACACACTAACAGAGTTGTGGCCATCAACAAAATTTAACATGATTCAAGGTTCATGAACTTCTTTCGTAATCTGCATTTTGTTGTTAATAATGTGAAGTTCTCTACAAAAATCTCAAATTGTAATTTAAAAAGTTTAATCTAGATCTAGACTGTCACCCAAAGAGGAGGAGGAGAAGGTAGAAAGGAAAAAAAAAGTGTGGGGGGGGGGGGGGAGGAAAAAGGGAGAATTGCAACGATAATAGAATAAACCAAAAAGGCGATAAGCAATTTTAATCTTAGTTGTTGAGGCGTCTTATATTTATTTCCATTCTTGCAAATTATGTCTTTGCAAGAATCTCTGGAAATTGCAGATCTATAGCTAGGTATGAAAATCTATATTGGCTACCTATTAGGATTCCAACGAAACGGGTATCGATGGAAAGAGGAAAACGGGAAAAGACATTTTTTTTTTTTTGGGTGGGGGGGTTGATCTAATTTTCTGCAAAAACAGTCAGCGCTTAGCTAAAAGCCTGGATCTAGAATAATTGTATCTTTGTTATTGTCGCTATACTTGCACGTGAACGCGTGCTCTTTCATTATGTGAACATTCTTCTACCCTAAGTTTACATAGTCTTAATAATTGATTGTCAAGTTCTGCATCAGCGCTTCCCAAAATTCATTCAGAAAAAGCAGCTCCAAGCATGATTTTATTTTTAATGATAATCTAAGTTTACATAGCCTGAAGTGCCTTTGCCAAATGAGTCATTCCTTCGATTTTTATTCTTTAGTTTGTGAGAAAGATAATAGAATGAAAGGTGCGATAGTGAAGAATCTATGACACACACAAAGAGCTAGAGAGGGACCGAAAGAAAGAGAGAGAGAGAGAGAGAGAGAGAGAGAGAGAGAGAGAGAGAGAGAGAGAGAGAGAGAGAGAGAGAGAGAGAGAGAGAGAGAGAGAGAGAGAGGTGTAAACATCACAAAATGTATTAAACGCCATTTTAAAATAATGAGAGAAAGGATAAAAACTGTCTTTTTCATGCCTTTTTGGTTGTTTTCTTTTTTTCTTTGTTTTTTTTCCCCTTGTTCTAGTGGGTTTTTTTCTTAATCATACTTTGATATGACTTAGAAAGTACATTATGACAAAGTCTAGTGCAAAAAGATCCTCCTCTGATAAAGACTTCGAAGTTGGACGACACAACAGTAAAATTTTCAAAAATAGATAAAAAGCGTTTTATTAGGGAACCCTTCATATGAACTATAGAAAGTATTATTCCCCAAAACAACACAGCTATGAACCTCCATATTTTGAACAATATTGTTTTACTATCATAATACAATATGATATTCCTTTTTTCTTTTTCTTTTCCAGTTGGGAAATTTTTATCCTCTTATGTGATTTTCATCTATTTTTTAGAATTTATGTGTCCAGACCCAAAAGACTCTTGGGTTTATGCGTCAAAAATATTACTAGGGCGTTGTGGGGAAATAATAAAAGCTCTAGGATTAGGTTACAACTTGATGTATATTAATTATTATATTTATTAGAATGTAGAGTGAGATTTCACAAAGAGATAATTTTATGCTGATCAATGCTTTAAGTGTTTGCCAAGACATAAAAGGTGTCTGCCCTGAGGAACCAAAGCCATATAAAAGCAGGACGCTAATCCCAATTCTTAGAGATGCAAAACTTCAAAGTAAGAAACAAAAAAAAATTATGTAAAGCACAAATTATGGAAAATAAAGGTATTCTACAAAATTGAATCTATGCAAGTCTTTTGGAAGTTTCTGATTGTTGGAAATAGTCGTTGACTTTCAACGTAGGATGTGTAATTCTTTGTGAAAACGTTTTGTAAATCTCGATAGATGTAGTTGTCTCTGTTTTATTAAAGGATGATTCGGAAATATTGGCACTGTTATTTTTTTTTTAATTCCATTTTCAATTAACGTGTATGTAGTTCCTCTTTGAAATTTAAAATCAATCCTTGCTGGATGAAAAAGATCCGCCGCTCATAAGTTTCTAATCAGTCCTTGTTGGGTGGAAAAGATCCGCCGCCCATAAGTTTCTAATCAGTCCTTGTTGGATGAAAAAGATCCGCCGCCCAAAAGTTTCTTATCAGTCCTTGCTGGATGAAAAAGATCCGCCGCTCATAAGTTTCTAATCAGTCCTTGTTGGGTGAAAAAGATCCGCCGCTCATAAGTTTCTAATCAGTCCTTGTTGGATGAAAAAGATCCGCCGCCCATAAGTTTCTTATCAGTCCTTGTTGGATGGAAAAGATCCGCCGCCCATAAGTTTCTTATCAGTCCTTGTTGGGTGGAAAAGATCCGCCGCCCATAAGTTTCTAATCAGTCCTTGTTGGGTGGAAAAGATCCGCCGCCCATAAGTTTCTAATCAGTCCTTGTTGGATGAAAAAGATCCGCCGCCCATAAGTTTCTTATCAGTCCTTGTTGGGTGGAAAAGATCCGCCGCCCATAAGTTTCTAATCAGTCCTTGTTGGATGAAAAAGATCCGCCGCCCATAAGTTTCTTATCGGTCCTTGTTGGATGAAAAAGATCCGCGCCCAGAAGTTTCTAATCAATCCTTGTTGGGTGGAAAAGATCCGCCGCCCATAAGTTTCTTATCAGTCCTTGTTGGATGGAAAAGATCCGCCGCCCATAAGTTTCTAATCAGTCCTTGTTGGATGAAAAAGATCCGCCGCCCATAAGTTTCTAATCAGTCCTTGTTGGGTGGAAAAGATCCGCCGCCCATAAGTTTCTAATCAGTCCTTGTTGGATGAAAAAGATCCGCCGCCCATACGTTTCTTATCGGTCCTTGTTGGATGGAAAAGATCCGCCGCCCATAAGTTTCTTATCAGTCCTTGTTGGGTGGAAAAGATCCGCCGCCCATGAGTTTCTAATCAGTCCTTGTTGGATGAAAAAGATCCGCCGCCCAAAAGTTTCTTATCAGTCCTTGTTGGGTGGAAAAGATCCGCCGCCCATAAGTTTCTAATCAGTCTTAGTTGGATGAAAAAGATCCGCGCCCAGAAGTTTCTAATCAGTCCTTGTTGGATGAAAAAGATCCGCCGCCCATAAGTTTCTTATCAGTCCTTGTTGGGTGGAAAAGATCCGCCGCCCATAAGTTTCTTATCAGTCCTTGTTGGGTGGAAAAGATCCGCCGCCCATGAGTTTCTAATCAGTCCTTGTTGGATGAAAAAGATCCGCCGCCCATAAGTTTCTTATAAGTCCTTGTTGGATGGAAAAAATCCGCCGCCCATAAGTTTCTTATCAGTCCTTGTTGGATGGAAAAGATCCGCCGCCCATAAGTTTCTTATCAGTCCTTGTTGGGTGGAAAAGATCTGCTGCCCATAAGTTTCTAATCAGTCCTTGTTGGGTGGAAAAGATCCGCCGCCCATAAGTTTCTAATCAGTCCTTGTTGGGTGGAAAAGATCCGCCGCCCATAAGTTTCTAATCAATCGTTGATGGATCGAAAAGATTCGTCGCTTTGAATTTTTTTAATCATTTTCAGTCCCGCGCAAGGTAAAATTTTGACAACCCTGTTGGCTAAAACTAGTAAAGGGGAAATGCATTTTCCTAGTTGCAGGTGCTATTGAATAGGCGCGGCAGTGGTATTTGATGTATTGCGCGGTGAGTTGTCGTTGGTTTTTGGTTGGTTGTTTTTTCCCTAGTTTCTGGGGGTTTTTTTCTTTCTTTTCTTTTTCTTTTGGTTTCGTTTGGGTTTATTTTCATGTTCATATTCTCTCCTAGTTCTCCAGAACATTTTCGACTGGATCCTTGCCTTTTGATGCTGAAAAAAGTTGAACTTTTTAAGAGTTACAAATTTACATTTTTCTATATATTAAAATCCATTAAGCCTATGCTTTACCTTCTTTTCTTTCAAGAAAATGGAACACGATCTTTGCCCAGTCAATGGATTTTTGATCGATGAAGAAAAACTTAGAGATCTTATGCGGTTAGATGACAAAGGCCCGATTCCTAAGATTCACAAAGATTTTCTTAAAAGTCTACATGGCTAGCATGATCCCTGAATGTTTTCTTGTTAAATATAGTCCTATCCCATGTCTAGTTAGGTCGTCACTGAAAAGCATTACAAATAACTTTATGAAATTATCCGTCTTTTCTTTTTAGGTGAATGGTGACATTATACCTTTCAATCTATTTAACATAAGATATATCATTTTATCATTAAATTTTTAAAAATCTATATATAGATAAAGATGCAGAGAAAAGTAAATAGAGAGAAAAGTGGTAGACGAGACGAGAGGGGTGGAGGCGAAGCGTGTTTGAAAATTAGAATTAAACTTATCATCTCAGAATAATGAAAGTTATTTCAAAAGTTATTTCTCTATAACGGTATGTAACAGTAAGCAACAAAAAGTCAATACAATAAAACTTTGGAAAAAAAAAACCTCTTTTCTTTTTTCTAAACCGCTATCTTTTTCAAAGTATCATAATTATGTTCGAGCCGCAAATGTGTACGTCTATGTTCTTGATAAATTATTACTGTAATTTCTTGAAATCTTTATACCAAGAGGACAGCCGCCTGATGTAAAAACTATTTTGTTTTAATGAAAAGTATGAACAATATCTTGATGAGCCATGTGAGTACATTATTAATATTATTATTATTATTATTATTATTATTATTATTATTATTATTATTATTATTATTATTATTATTATTATTATTATTATTATTATTATTATTATTATTACGAACAGGGCAAATCAATTTAACCTGTGCTTCAAATGTTTTTGGTTTGTTTGTTTTTTTTTTTTGTTTTTTTCTGATGTGTTCTGTTTTGTTTGTTTGTTTGTATGTTTGTTTTCAAAAGATATCTATCAAAAAAGTTTTTTTTTTATTTTCGTGGGCACACACACACCTCCATCTGAGGACTATCGCTCGATTTCTTCCGTTACTGGTCATTTCGATATGAAATAGTTTTATTAATAAGTATTGAAATATTGTATGATATTATGGACTAGTTTTACAAAGTTCTCTCGTAACTTTCACAGGTTTAGACGCAAATAATTCACGCATCTTAAGAAATATCATATCTCCTAGGAGAAAAATGACTTATTTGAATTCATTTTTTAAATCTTCTAGAAGATCAGTTAGTAATTCATCTTATGCATCTATCAAGTGGTGTATTTGCAGGATTGTAGTTCTCGTGCTTCTTCATTTTTCTCTGGGTGTTTATCTTCTCATCTAATAACTGTTAATAATATTTATACTCAATTTTATAGCGTTCCGAATCTTATGATCCCATAGAACCAACTCCACGCATCGATGCTCAATGTCTCTCAGGGCGTCAGGGGTTTTTAATGCCTTATAACGAAATAAACAGCATAAAAAATCAAAACATCAAATCAATGGCAATTATGCAGCACAGATTTCATTGATCAATTTTGGCCCATAAAAGGATCGTTAAGTTCGCAGCATTAAAAAAAAATAAAAATGGAGAACAAGAAATAAACATCATTGCTTTTATCTTAGCTTCTAGCTTGAAAAGAATCCCCTCTCCTTCTCAAGCCAATAGATCAATGCGTCTGATATTCTACCTATCTGACCTTTCCACCGCTTTAAAGCGCTGTTAAGTAGAAAGGCCCACAGGGAGAAAAGCTTGAATGCTAGATCTATAACTTTGCTGCTTCAACGCGTTGACCACTGAGAGTCCGTGCATGTCCTCTTTCTACGGTATTGATCCTCAAATCGAGCGTAAAGTTGGAGCGGGTGGAGGCGCGCCTTGCCGTTCCGGTTTGAATGGCTAAGCATATAGATGTAATTGATGCTGGGACATTCATTTCGCAAGAGTGATCGATCACCATTGTGGGATTATGTCCTCATTTGGGAGGAAAATCAATTGACGTGACGGTTTATGCTATCGCTCAATCAAGTCTGTTATTGAACATGTCAGTAAATCGGAAATGTAGAATAGCGATGTGTAGCTTGGAAATCCATTTCATAAAGTGAAAAGTCGGCTCAAAACCCAATCAGCCACATTCGTTCAGTTTTGGGCGCTGCGAACTGCTGTACAGGATCGTATTGATTTTTTATATAGATTATTATAATATATATTCAGTCATTAGCAGTAGACTAGGAGGAAAAACCTCAAAGAATACACTTCCCTGAAATTCATCTGTGATACATCACTAATAATGATATATTGCTCTTGTAATTACTCCCAATATTGCATTACTTTGTTATGCAAAATTGTTTTATTACAATTTACAAATGATCAACTCCTTTAAATATATCATGAAGTCATATTTTTTTTAATTTATTTAATATTTTACATAATAATAGATATTTTTAAAAGTAAAATGTAATAAAGCTGAAGTTTTCATTACATTAATAGCGCTTTGACAATCAGTCAAGTGCTTACTCTGGCTTCAATCAACATGTAAAATACAACTATTTGATCACTTTATCTCTCAATCGACCGTGAGTAGTGGCGAGACGCAAACAATAACTGAGTCGGATCGCGAAATGAAGAAAGGTTTGAAACATTCAAAAAGTGTCTGTTTGTGATTAGAAGCGGTTAATGAGGGAGGGAAAAGGCTCAATAACATATGAATGAGATCACTCAAAAAACAATTTGTCTGAGTGAGATGTGAATGAAAGTTTCATTTCAGGCATCATTAGTTTCCAGTAAAATTGTCCCAAGTTGTACCGTACGTTACAGAAAAAGTTTTCACGTGTGTGCTTAATTGATAGACAAGCGTCGCGCAGCTAGGTTTTGTACAAACATCAATTCTATTAGAGGTCATTCACTATTCTCTCTCTCTCTCTCTCTCTCTCTCTCTCTCTCTCTCTCTCTCTCTCTCTCTCTCTCTCTCTCTCTCTCTCTCTCTCTTTCTTTCCATCTCTCTCTTTTTTTCTGTCTCTATCTATCTATCTTTCTGTTTCTGTCTGTCTCTCTTTCTTTGTATCTCTATCTCTTTCGATTTCTCTCTATTCCTAAGTAAATGAAAGAACAATTTGTTCAGCCGTCTGGTTTAGGTGGTCCTTGAAAGTCTGCCTTTTTCCCTCTTCAGTTGTACATGTATTTCGATTAGAGTACTTCAAAGATTTATTTTTCTCAAACAAAGCTGATAGTTAAGAGTGTTGAAAACGTCAAGGCGTAAAAGAAATATTTTGTGTCGGTACGATCGAACATTTGTTTTTATTTCAAAGTGATCTAACAGGAGCAGTTGAAGTCAAGGAATACATTATATATATATATATTTTTTTTTTTTTTTTTTTCAATTTGAAGTGGCTTTTGTTTCATGAAAGAATCTCTCGCTGCAGAATTCTTATTAATATTAATAATACTATAACATGTCATAAATCAGCATTGTCGTAATCGAAGGGATATAACTTAAGATAAAAGAGCTTGTTTAAGGTAAGTTTTGATTAGCTTCCTTCGCCCGAGACCAATGTCATACAGTTGAGATGATAAGGATCGTTTCGATTTGGGATCCGTCATCTTGGAAGGCAGGCGCCGATGGAATAGATATCGTCAATAGAAGAACAAAAAATAGAATGATTTCACGTAAAATACAGAACAAACCTTTTTTTATGTTAACTCCTTCCAAAACAAGGAGAATTCTGGGAAATAAAACTTTTAACAAGACTTACGCAAACACTTTAAATGAATGCAGGCCTAGATCATGACGCTGGACCTCGGTCCCCGTGATACGGCTGGTAAGAATACTCTTGTCTTTGGAGCACGGAGAGAATAAAGAGAGGTTGTGCAAGTTCTCTCAATACAAAAAAAGTTAATTCTATATTCTCCCAAATTTTAAATATTCCTTTTCGAAACTTCATTTATAAATCTGGATTCCCACAAAAAAGTTGAGGTACTTGATAAAAGCGTTTCAAAGAATTTATATATTTATAGTGTGGATAAGCCTATTCCAAAATATTAGGTAATTATTCTGAATACTGAATGAATTTACATTAAACCCGAACAGTTTCCCTATAAAGTCATTTATAAGGGTACAAGCAAATCAAGGAATTTCAAAGATCTTTGTAGTTTGTCATAAAATAATGTAGAATGATGTTCTGTCTATCCTGGATTCTGGAGTTTGGACCATGAAATCGACTCAAGAAAACTATAAAGGAATTTAGCCCCAACTCTTGTATCTCCATTCCAGAGATTAGACGATTCTTTCTCATTTTATGTTTCCCCAAACTGAAAAGAAAAAGTTAAGATTGGGAAACCTGATACCGATTACAGCGATTGCAAATATAATCACTTTTGTAACATTGCTGAAACAGAACATGAAAGGTGTGAAAAGAAGATCCGTCCCACTACTCACAGTATTCGAACATCAGAGTTATATTAAGTTTATTTTAAAGATAAGTCAAGGTTTTTAATACCTGGATACTAACTATGGATCACTGTGTATTACCAGCTACCTACGCTTTATTTCTAATCTAGGCATGAATATCGAAGCCTATGACAAATTTAGTACTTCATCTAGATCTAAACTACTGTACGGTAATTAAAGATTTTGGCTTGGCTCAATCTAAGTTTTTGATTATCTATCTAATCTTGATTTAACTTTTGATTCTAAATTTGGCAAATTAATACTGTAGTAGTTCGGGGAATGTGGAGAGGGCGCATGCTTCAAACATAAATTACCGTATAAAGAACAAGATATATATTATAAGCGACTCTTGACAACACAGAGACTGTGCATATTAAACCAAGATTGATCTACCGGTATTTGGTAAAGGGATCACATCGTTCTGATCAGCATTGCATCTAGCTTGGCAGGAGCCTTTGCATACGGAAACATCTAAACTCAGGGCCTCGATTTCAACTAAGTGTAAATTGGCCTATATGCTTTATAGAAAAACGTTTTTCAATTTTCAATTTTCGGAAAATTTAGAAATCCGACAAGAAATAATAAATTATATAATAAATAAGCGTTCAAAATTGTATCTTTTATAATGGAAACGATAGAGTTTGTTAACCATGATGCTGGTTATTTAAGGTTAGACTTAGTGAAGTTGAGGCAGATTGAGAGAAAGATCAAAGAATTTGAGAGAAAAATAGGCTACGTGTTCTAAGAAAGGATCAAGATTATAGAAGAGCCCGGAAAAAAACAGGGTTTTTTTGTTTTAGTTTTCGTCTTTTTTTTTTTTTTTCTTGGGGGGGTGGGGGCAATGAAGCTGTAAATAACCTATGTAATATTCATTTTTACTCCGATTAAGAAAAGAAAGCACTACTCAAAGATCTCGCTTCTCTCGTTGTACGTCTTACAAAAAATTGAAAAACTATAAATTTTAGCGAGATTATTACTACAATCGGTTATATATTTTTATTATTATTTATTAGCTTAACAAGGGCTTTCAAAGACCTAGCAGAGGAGAGATAATTAAATAAAATAGTCATAGAAGGAAAAGAATATCGCTTTTGACAACGATTAACTCAAAAAAAAAAAAAAAAAACTTGCTCGTTACAAAATGAAAAATAATGTGTAGGCATTTGTATTTATTTATATATTTATTTATTTATGTTGTTTGTTTTGTTTTGATATCAATATGCAAGCTACAACTGCCCAAAACCATCAGAGATTGGCCATGAAAAGTCCCGATGCCAATACCAATTATGTAAATAAATTTATACACTTCTACTCAGACAGATCAAGATTTGTATAAGCTTACAAATGCGATTTCGCAAAAATTCATGTCAAGCTCTACCTAAATTCAAACTTGATTCTAGATTCCAAACAAATCCTAGAGCAATCTTATTTTTATCAGACATTGTTTCTAGAAATTTTGAATGATGAATGTGGAATAAGACTGTGAAACTATTAGGGTTAGAGGGGAAAAATATGATTTTATAGAATGTTGTAAAATAGGACAATGCATTCATAACAATGCGAGTATCTCTACATGTATAAATTTTTTACTAAGTTAGCAATAGAGTTACTGAGAATATTCCTACTTAAGTATAAAATATTTTTAAAAGAAATATATTATGATAATAATAATAATAATAATAATAATAATAATAATAATAATAATAATAATAATAATAATAATAATAATAATAATAATAATAACAATAATAGCACGTGGCTATAATCATGATGAAAAGTATGAGGAGGAAGATTGTGATGATGGCGTTCTTATCCTATGGTTTTTTTTTTTTTTTTTTTTTTTTTTTTTTTTGTTGTAAACGAGGCATCCTAAAATACAGGCCAAATCACCCAAGTGAACAAACTTTTGCAGTGAGTGTAGGAATGTGCTATATTATTTAACTATTTGACAGAGTTGGGACAGTTAGATATATTTTTGTTGCGTAGATCTGTAGGCTGAGTTAAAAGTGCATTCAGAGAACAATTCTGTCCCCAAAAATTGAAAGAAATAGATCACGATTACTCAAAAATGCAAAAGTTTGTTCACTTCGTTGACTTGGTCTGAATTTCAGGAAGCCTTGATTGGAAATGAAAAAAAAGGTCATGAAATCTGTTTTTAGGAGGGAGGCTTCTTCATCACTTGCTAAACTCCAGAATCTGGGAATTTTGATACATTGAACTTACTACTTAGAACAGAGCTAGTTAGTTAGTCGATAGCCAGCCGCACGCGAAATATCGACAACGCAATCGATAAAAAAAAGGTATGAAGAAGATATAGAGCTCCATATTCGATACTGAACCCTCGGATTGAACTACCACCGCCACAACTAGAATTCACTTCCGGTAATGTCGGATCATCCTATTATCGATAAATTCTGGTAAACAAAGACTCTTCCACAAGTCTTCACCATAATATCTACTTCTTTGGTTTCATATTCAAAGCTTGAAAACTTTGGCATTTTAAAGACACATATTAAAACAATTGCATTATGCAGGCGGGTCCTCCAAGATACGCCTCTCAAAGTCCTGCAATGCGGCCAAATTATCCTCAAGGACCATATTCAGCGGTGAGATTTAGATCTAGATCTATATAACCTGATCCCAAGCCCTGAGATCCAGGTTCTCTAGAAAATGTTTTGGATGCGACTTTTTAAACAATGTCGTTAGAAAATCCTTTGGATACATCGTTATAAAAACAGGTCGCTAATTTTACGTGTGCGTTAACTCCAAAATATTTTGGATACGGTCTTAGCTAGACTAGATCAAATAAAGCTACACTCTGGATCAGATTAGATCTAGATTAATTGGAGTAGATTCTAGATCTAGATCTAGTAAGAAAATGATCATATTGTAATATAAGGTATAGGCAACCTTAATGTACAAAATTGGTACAGGATTGCTTACACCTCTGTATCATCTCATCATGGGTAATGGGGGGAAGGGGGGGGAGGGGGGTGTTGATGAGGAGGTTCCAGCGAAACATGGACATAACTCCAATAAACCCATTACAGTAGCACATATTACTGACTGAGTAGGTCATAACACATTTCCACTTACCGATCACTGGTTCTAAGAGCTATTACAGTGTTTGCATATTATCCTTGCCCACACATCATGTTCACGCTGAACTTAAGCTCCATTTTTTTTCTTTTTTTTTTTTTTTTTTGCAAAATAGTTTCATTTCAAAGTAAAAGAAAAAAAAAAGGGAAACAGATTAGACTTTTTTATCACAAAATCGTATACCCGAATAAATTTTATACTCAATTACTAAATACATAGGGCTACACTGATTAAATTGTCTGGATATATTATAATAATAACAACAGCAAATAATATAATAATAATAATGATAATAATATTAGATCTAGATCTAGATCTAGTAGTAGTAATAGTAAAAACTTGGTTTTGACAACATGACAATCTACTAGAAGTTTTTTTTTTCTTTGTAAATGATATGTGTGTAAATAAAGTGGAAACGTTTTCATAATTATGAAATTCTACAACTTAATAGGTCATTTTTTACTATCGGACCAACACCCTCTTTGTCAAGTATTTGAAACAGAAAAGAGTACAAACTTTGAACATGTATAACTCAACAAGTATTTATTTGCGATAAAAACAATTTTCATATTCATGTTCAGCACATCAAAATACATCAGATAAATATCATTTGCAAACACATTGAAATAGCTGTTGGTCCGATAGTACAAAAACACCACTTAATACCTAAATGCAAGGAGATTTATTAAAAAAAAAAGAAAGGAAGATCGATGTACAAGTTTGTAACAAAGACCCTCATGCACTCGAACTTGGCTGGCCATAATCTCGCTCCTTCTTATTGCCCTTAGTCTCACCCACTTTACAATGCTAAATAGTCTGACGATGACAATCTGTTTTGATGAACAAGCCTAGTAAGAATTTGAAGTTCTAGACCCTCAGTCCAGAGAAATGAAAAAAATGGCAAAATAAGAAATTGAATCAATTTTTAGGGGCTAATATTGACTCTGGATCAAGAGAGAATGAATGGGGCCTTTCACTCCAGTTCATGTCAGTAAATGAGGTCAAAGTTAAAACAATTATTACAATAACCAAAAAAAAATAAAAAATTTTCAATACTTTTAAGAATAATTAGAACATTTCCATAGTATGTTACGAATTGTCATTATGCTAGATCTGGACTGCAGATATATCCTAAAAAAGAATCCAGAAGAAAGTAGAATGTGCAATTTAAATCTAGATCTAGATTCAATTTTTAGATTACCGACACGACTTGAATCTACACCAAGATCTAGGATTTAGGTCGCGATAAATACTGACTTTAAATTCTTTTTAAAAATAATTAATTGTTCAATATTTAATCTTTCTTTCCACTTCTTGATTGCTTAATGTAATTAAATTTGAAATCTTGCGAACAGGTTCTGCCTACGCACATGTAGGCCTATTGGTTCAAACATCAGGAACAAAATTTTCCTTACTATAATACTAAAATGAAGTTGACCCAAATTCCGGTTAATTTTGATGTCTTTTGCAATATTTTATTACTTTTTTTAAATTGATTGTTTTTCTGGTAATGTCTTGTACGTAACATTAGTGAGACTAAGGGTAACTGTAGTCAGTTCAGTGGGGCGCGACGGACCAGATTTTATTCTTTATAAATGCAATCATTTACATTAGATCTATGTTACTTTTGTTAGGCCAGGTGGATTCTAAGCCTAAAGAGTGAGTTTCTTAAAATACATTCACACATTAGAATCCCATTTTTTATTTTTTCATTTTTTTTTTTTATTTTGGCTGTTTTGCATGCAAAAAGCTCAAATTTAATTTAATTTAAGTATATGTTTGCCCATAGCAAATATCGTATTCAAAGGGCTGCATTTTTTTCTTGATTTAATAATTATATCAAGTTAATGCTCTTCTAAAAAAATTATTCACTGTAGTGTTTCGTTTTTTTTAAATGTTCAGAGCCCTCGGCCTGGATTTCCTCAAATGGCACCAGGCAGAATGGGGATGCCAGGCCCAGGAATGTCACCACATCCTCCATATGCAGGTAAATTTTTATTTAAAAAATTATGTGCAGCTTAATCTTTTTTACCCTGAAGCCAATAAAGATAAAATACCATGATAAATTGAGGTTGGGAGAAGGTGATATTTATGGCCTAAATCTTTTTATCCTGTATTTCTCATATCATAATATTAACTTGTATAATTATTCATTAAAATTATCACCACCTTGTTTTCAGTGTCGGGCACCAGCAAGTTCTTTCCATTGCTGAATACCTTGGTGGTCTGTGTCATCCATTAAGATCATTCTATGTTCTACCATTCTCTTATCTTTGTCATCCACTGCCCTTTCTTAACCTTACTTTCCCCTCTCTCCATTCAAAATTAGCTTAAAACTGTTTCATTTTTCCCACTCCACAATTCAATTCTTAATCAATATAGTAATAATTTATCAAAAGTTTTACTTTAAATAAGTAGTCAAATTATTTCCATTTGAAATCCACACACTTACAGTTCAAAACTGATATATGTAGTGGGCAGAAGAAATATTGTCTTACTTTCCAAAGAAAATGTTTTAAAATTAGATTCTTTGCTTGAAGTTTGCTCTACCAGCAAGTTTAACAATAACAAAATTGATGTCTTGCAGTGTCCTAGACAGATTTCGACACTTCAAGTAACTAAAAAGAAACCAAATTCTTTATTTTAAAAGGTTCTTAAGTTTCATTTAACTTATTCTCTCCCCTAAGCCGGATTTACTGGCTCGTATTCAGTTAAAACTGGGCTCCTAAGCTGATTTTGCTAGCTCACAATTTCATTCGAATTTTGCCAACTGATAATTTTCATGGTAGATATACTCATCTGCGCATCTCCAAAAGAATATTGAAGACTTCCTTTCTGGTTGTTTACATCATTTTTGGTGGATACCTTGAGCGTTACTATTAAATTCAGTCCATCTTATGTTAATTGAGTGCTCAAGGTCATATTTGCGTGGTACCAGCCATGAAATATGGCCAGGGAGTGAATTAGTTAACTTCTCCTAAGCTTCCTCTGTAAACTAATATAGATAATGAGCTGTTCACAAAGAGGCCCTAGGTGTACTGAAGTCATTAGTAAGGGTATTATTCAATGTGTGTTACATCCACGAGATGAGATCAATGATGAGCTAAATATGTGTGGCATCGCTGCACACATTTTGTATATTAGGCTTTCTGTCCTGAATTAATTTTTTTTTTTTTTTTTGTTCAATAAATATTTCAGAACTGTTTTCCAGTAATTTTTTTCCCCGCGGCTCAGATAATTTATGAATGTTTTAGTCACTTGAACTCTGTTAAACTGAGTTGAAGGTGACCTTCTATGTTAAACTGCTATCAACACTTATCAATAGCCCCATAGTGCAGGGTTTTAACTCTAAATCTTTAAAAAAAAAAAAAGTTTCGAGGGTCATGTCTTGCGGACTCGCCTAGCACAGACTCCCACTTGCAGTGCCCATCTTTATCTCCCTCGCGCCCCCCCCCCCCCAACTCCTTACCACAAAATTTTCAGGCAGTTTTTTTTTAGGCCTCGCTTACAGGTCTGGTATCAGTAAAACTAAAAGTTTGTATTACAGGAAACTACATTTTTTTATGTGCTGTTATGGTATTCACAGCAATGGCCTAACCTTTTGATATATATATATATATATATATATATATATATATATATATATATATATAAATTAAATTTTGTTGTCTTCCTCAATTTAAAAAGGGCAATACATGTATGTGCTAATGAATATTTAAAATCCTTTTTTTTATTTTCTTTAATAGAAATTTTATTTCAGTGTCAATGTGCCTTATATATGTATTCGTTTAATTTTTCTTATTTTAACAAGTCTTGAAAATTTATATTTTGTCGTTTGGAAAACAAAAGATAGTGTAATTGCTCTTGTTAAACTTTTTATATATTGTTAAATATTACAGCTCTTTCCAGAGACAGTAACAATTGTTTTGAAATTCAAAGAATTGAGGTTTTTGTTTCGTTTTGATAGAAATCTTATTTCTTGTCAAATATATGGGTCTTAAAATAAATACATGTGTTCATTTAACCAGATTCTTATTTCAACAGTTCTTGAAAATTCACATTTTATCATTGGAAAAAAATTTTGACTGATTGCTCTTGTTAAAGTTTTTATACAGTATCAGATATTACAACTCTTCCCATTGACATTAACATTTGTGTTTTGAGATTTGTTTTTAATCTTATTTATGCTTAGCTGGCACCCCACCCCCTTCAACTGCTACAAAAGGGACAAGTAAGTTACGCATCCAGTAGCTTTAGTTGCAATCCTAAACCTTGCCTGGTGAACGTCGATAAATTTTGTTTTCATTTACAGTATGAAATTTGGTCATTTAACAAGAAAAATTATTTTTTCTGTGATTTTTAAGTTGTAACTGATACTAAGCACAATTCATTCCCTCTAGACCCAACTAGCACAGTTCAGTTTCTTTCTGCTTTTTTACACAGAGATTTTTTTGTGTTTGCTGTGGCCATTTGAACAGTTCAGTTTTGTTTTTGTTTTTTACTCCTATCTTGTAATGTAATTTAGCCTCTTGTACAGTAAATCTATTAATTGAGCAGCCTGCTGTTGATATTTTCATACTTCTGTTACCTTTTGTTATAGTTGTTGACTGTCCTGCTTGTGAAGAGACTTTTCTTTTGTTTTTATAGTTAATTTGAAATTGCAAAGAATTGCCCATGCATAAAGCAGGCCAATGCTGTTTCCTCCTTCATCAGACCGTGTCTTTGGTGGACTGGACATTGATCTACTAACCTTGTTGATTTGGGTGTTCAGTAATTGTTCATATTACTGTGTGATGTTTCTTTTGCATTCTCTAGGAATGGGATTATCGTTACAAGGAAATAACTGCTTCAGCCAAGTATTTGACTCAAAAGCACACTATGTGTGCGTGTGTGTGTGTGTGTGTGTTCTGTGTGTACCGAAGAAAGGGGCACGGTGGGGGAAGGAGTGGTTTCTCATCGTCCTGGCACTGCAGACTCTCTCTCTCTCTCTCTCTCTCTCTCTCTCTCTCTCTCTCTCTCTCTCTCTCTCTCTCTCTCTCTCTCTCTCTCTCTCTCTCTCTCTCTCTCTCTTTCTCAGCTTTGTTTACTCTTTGCATTGTTTGCTCGAGCAAACAGGTTAGTATTCAGAGGCGGCCCCACAATGAAAGTTTAGGGTGGAAACCAACGCTTGTCAGGTAGGGTTCTCTTGCTTTGATCATGGATAGTCTTTCTCTTTGCCTGAACTATCTGAATGTTTCTTCCTAGTAACACGAAAGCCGATGTTTGATCATCAAATCCCGATAACAGAAGAAATCCAAGTCTATGTGTCATTGCTATTGAATCATAAAATTCCATCTGTTATGTTTCCTCTTTGTTCTTTTCTTGAAAGTACTTGTTTCTTAATTTTAAAAAGCTTTAAAAAGCTCTCTTCGGTCTACTTAAAAAAAAAATGAATATAGGTAATATCGCGTTCATCACTGTGTGTTATTTGCTTATCCATTTACAGGCTCCTTTTTGTGACTTGTAGCACATTTCCTAGGGCCAATATACGATATGCATAATTAAAACCATTATTATGAAAAGGAATACTTTCATATCAGTAATTAACACCAATTTGAAATCTCATAAGTTGGGGCTGGGGGGAGGCTGAGGGTGACTCAGTTGTTATTAAGTCATGAGAGGAATATTGTTCGGAAGGCCGGATCTGTCTTATGATCGATTGGTGTGAAACTCCGCCCATGGCAGTGGAATCAGTGCCTGTGGGTACCGAGTGTGTGCGGCCGCCGGTCTCACCAATCTCGCTCACAGCCGCAACCCCGGCGTGTAACACCAGGCAGATTAGATCCGAGGAGCTGGGGAGTTACTGACTGGATCGAGAGCCTCAAGTGTCGACGGTCCCCTTGCGCTCTCTCAGGGGTGATTGGTCTCCGCTTTTTTTGGGAGTTTTTTTTATTATTGTTATTCTGGATTTGCTCTGTCCTGGTGTTTCTCATGTGCGACTGTTTTTCGAATTCGGTTACAACATTGATATTCTTCATAAACATAGAGAATTGACAAATTGAGGTAAGCTGATATTTCACTAAATGTAAAAATCGCTCATTTGTAATTGCATATTATGAACGTGTTAATTTTATTACTAAGCCATTAGTGAGATCTTCTTCCTCTTCTTTTTCTTCTATTTTTTGTTGTTTTACATTATTTTTCAGTATTCGTAATAATTCGGTACGAATTTTTTTTTGTAAATATATGTAATATGAATTATTTCCTTCAAATTAATGTTATCAAAATCTGATCCTAGATCTTTGTTTCATTTTTTTTTTTTATTAATCTCATGTGTGTAAGCTTTGATAGATTTCTTGTGAAGCGCTAACGCTCTGTTTTTCCATTCCTACGGAGCTAAGCAGAGGCGATTCAATCTCTCTTGGTATCTCGATCTCGTCAACAAGGACCGTGGAGTCAGTTATGCAACTCCACTGATAAGTGCTATGAAAAGAACGCTGGCCCTGCTTGTGTCTACCCAGGCAGCTAACACACGTGACATTCTTACAACGTATAATCTGTGATTTTTGCACCGGGTCAGTTGAAGCCAAGAAGCACACGCACATACCGGACACAGGCCCTCTCTCCGCGACCATACCACTCACTCCTTGATTAGGCTATCGATTGTCCTTGTTTTCTCTTGTATTGATTCAGACGGGGC
>JAWDGP010002150.1:47500-107500 GCA_033675545.1 Elysia crispata | reverse complement strand
ATTTTTTCTAAGATAGCTATTATACAGCTGTCTTCTTTTTTAAAACTAAATTTGTTTGTTTCAAGTTCATGCCTTTATATGTATATGTGTGTGTATGTGTATATATATACTTTTTTTTTTTTTGTGGTCATGAAAAGTTGAAAGAGTGGTATACTGTGAGAGTTTTGTCACCTGTGAAAGAACCTCCTACACTTGTGTTCTGAAAGACAGAATTTTTTTTACCTTTGAATAATATAATTATTGGCTACTTTTACACTTAAGGAACAGTCAGGGTTAAACATGGATAGAAGAAAAGAATACCAAGATAAAGTACGCTGTGACCTATATTGGCTCTATAAACTCGTTCACTAGATTCCCAAGTACAATATATAAAATTGTTTACAGATTTGGTAACTTTCTTTTTTTTTTTCTTAAAAAAAAATTATTTACAAAGGGAAAATTGATTTATTACTCTGTGAAAGATCTAATGCATAATCATACACCATAAGAACCATGATATGTAGAAAATGAGTATTTTAAACGTGACTGAAATTGGGTGTTTTCTAGACTAAGCAAGTAATGAGCCTGAGGTAAAGATGTCGTTGCTCCTTAAAGGCTATTTTATGTTTGAAGAAAATGACCAAAAGAAAAAAAATTAAATCACTTTTTCATGGTCTTATTTTTTGCTCTCCCAGTATCATGGTGGTTCTGTACAGATAAAGTCACCATTATTTTTAAGAAACCTGGACGTTTAGCAATAGGTAACGGCTCAAATGAAGTATAGCTAATATTTGTTTTGTCCCATCAACCAGGCATGCCTCGAGCAGGTGCAGGGATGCCACCACCACCACCAGGGATGGACAGAAAGAGGCCGGCAGCACAAGAAGTTCGTACACCCCAACAGATGAAATCGTAAGGACATAGAGACTTTATTTTTAGTATTAAATAGGTGTGGTATTTCATTTAAACCTTGTATCATGACTTTTTCTTGGTGTATTTTTTTGTTTATATGTGGGAGGTGTTGGGGGTGGTGGGGGGGTCGTTCGTTCCTTGTGGAGACCTGAAAAATACATAATTATAAAATGTGTTATGTCTTTATACATATCACCTTAGTCTCATAGTATGGTTTGACAGTTTTTGCACATGCACCTGCAAAAGCATCACTTGTAAAAAAGGTTACCCAGTTTTGATTTCTAAACATTTAAGGGAGAGACTACAGTACTGTGTATGTAGATTTTGCATAATAAACTGCTTTAACTGATTCCATTCTATCAGTCAGCACCTCTGGTGTGAAAGTAAAAGCTCTTGTCACTTGAATAAAATGCTGCGGCCTAGCTAAGTAGTGTGTCTCTAGATAATGTTTAGTTTAATGTAAACCCTTTGACACTATGGTACTTTTAAAGTTTATTGCCTAACTTATGGCTATGGTTTCCTTTGGCAGGAAAAGAAAGAAGAAGATTGCGGACAAAATTCTCCCACAGAGAGTAAGTCATAAAGCCTTTCCGACACTGGAATATTTATGTTAATTTTGTTTTGCAAAACATTTTTTATTTCATTTGTTACTTACTTTTAAAACATTGCCTTTAGTTAGATTGTTATCGTAGAATTATAAACATTCAAAACAGAGAGGACTATACTGTAGCAATTGG
This sequence comes from Elysia crispata, assembly GCA_033675545.1. Taxonomy (NCBI): domain Eukaryota; kingdom Metazoa; phylum Mollusca; class Gastropoda; family Plakobranchidae; genus Elysia; species Elysia crispata. Next base: position 105,872 of record JAWDGP010002150.1, on the reverse strand, counting down.
TGTGAGTGAAAAGCTGTCAAATTTTTTACTAATTTAAAGATAGATGGATAAGGATTTCATGGACAGAGCTGGTCCTTTGTCTAACTTCCACTTAACCAAACCCTTCTATTTTTTTTTTAATCTCTGAATCTATTCTACGTGAAAGTAAACTGATGTGTTTTGCCAATGTCATTTAAGTGAACAAAGTTTTCCATATTCTTTGTATTTGATGAAAACTATACCTGTTTCACAAACATTATTACTTCACTTTTCTTGATTGTGTTGTTTTTATGGTTAATTTGTTATTGACTCAGTCCACAATTATCAGTTGTCTTCATAGTTAAGTTCCCTTAAGGCCAAAATCACATTTGTTTCATATTGGCACTATCTAGATCAGTTTTGTTAGTACTGAATCCAAACATTAATTTGTAGTTTCTTCTAGGCACCTCTATACTGTGTGTAGTGAATGGTAGCATTTCAAGGTACTGACTACTTTTTACATCATTACAGGTGCGAGACTTGGTCCCTGAGTCTCAGGCCTATATGGATCTTCTCGCATTTGAACGCAAGCTGGATGCTACAATCATGAGGAAAAGGCTGGATATTCAAGAAGTCTTGAAGAGGCCAATGAAGGTTAGATTTCAATTTGTATATCAAACTTAGTCTGCTCAAATTACAATTTACAAAGAGATGAAAAAATGTCAGTTGCTCATTTTTGTTCCCATTTTTTAAATTCTTTTACTGATTTCTTTAAACCTTTTTCAAATGAGATCCAAAAGATCAAATATATATATATACATATTAAGAGAGTGTATTTAATCTAATTATTACTGTTAGAAATGTTTAAAGCCATATCATAGTAAATTTTGAAAGTTGTCTCAAGCAATTAAAAAAAAACTGTTTAGCGAATAAAATTTATAAAAATTAATGCAAATTGTATTAATGCTATCAATTCTCTGGTGATGTCTATTTACATTCTTTATTCCACAGCAAAAGCGGAAGCTGAGAATTTTCATTTCAAACACATTCTTCCCACCAAAGGAAGTAGAAGTAAGTCTTTATGATGTTCACTTGTAATAGTCTCATAAGTGATAGGATGTGTGGATTTTCATTTTATTTTATTTTTTTAACCATTCCTTTTTTTATTAGTTCTTTCATGGCAAATGATTGGAATTATCCAAAGGTGCTTTTGAGTGCAACCAATTTTTTTTTTAAACATTATTTATTTCATTTTTTTTTTTAATTTCTTGATCTTTTCCCTTTTCCTGTAAATGATAAAGTTTTGCCCAGTAACGGCAGGTATTAAAAGCATGAATCTTGCCTTCTCTGTTTGTCTAGGAAGGAGAGGAATCTGTCCCATCCTGGGAGCTCAGGGTAGAGGGGCGCCTTCTTGAAGATGTAAGTAGGAATAACGTTTTCATAAATTATGTAAGACCTTTTGAGACTATCAATTTCAATTTCTGTTCTGCTTTTCCTCTACCATAAAAAAATTTCTCTCATTATTGCGCCACTCAGAATATGATTACCAAATTGTTGAAGGTTCTCTCTGTAGTCTTGGTACGGAGCAACTATGACTTGACAAATTCCTGGTAAAACTCTTTCTTTCTTTTTATCTTGACACTTAAAAAGTCTTATATTAATAATCACTAAATGTATCATTTTTTTTTAGAGACATGACTTGTGTTGCTTTTCAGCTTAATCTTTACTCATGTTAGGCCTACTTTGCCTCAAGCTAGGACATTGACTACACTCTTTATGTTCATCAATATTGTTTTAACTGATAGACAGCTGGGAAAAAGTCACACCAGCAACACAAGAGGAGATTGAAAGTATTATTTTTTTCCTGGTTTGTTTAAATCTTTTTTGTGTATCATTCAATTCTTTAGTTTCTAATCAAGTGCATGTTGAATATATTAGATACGGAGCTTGCAAGAAGTTACAGTCTAGTGGACTACTTTTTACGTAAATTTAAGAAATATGTCTTGGACTCATCCCTCATGAAGAAATGACATTGATTTAAAGAGATCCTTTATTGATTTCGCTAATTGCAAAAATTTCAGAAAAAAGCATCTTCATGAGCACACATTTACCTCTGTTTTGGCCACTGTCTTTCTATTTATTCATTGATGATTTTGAAGTTTTAGTTGAAAGTGTGTCTGACAAATCTTCATAAACTGGTAAACAAAATTTGTAAATTTGACTTTAATTTTTTGTCAATTGGAAAAGAGTGGGAATAGTTTTAATAGAAAATACTTCTCAATTTTGAAAAAATCTGTTTCATGCAATTATTTTCATTTTCTTAGGAAAGATATTCTTTTACACCCACATTATAGTATGGCTTTATGTGATTTTATTTGAAAAAAAAAGTTTTCAGACTTTTCAACATAAATGGTGTTACAGCAAAACTAAAAATTCCACTTTCCTATGCATACTTTGTGTAATAAGCAAGCAACACATACTGAAAAGGTCATTCTTAATCACTTCTCTCCTCATGGGAAAAGATTAAGCTTTTAAGATCAAAGAAAATTCAGAATCTTTATATAGAAAATACTTTGCTTTTACACATGTAAATGTTGTCAACATTGCTTTGCACAAATAATTCAGATCCCCTTCTGCAGTCTAATATTTAACTTTGTAACATTTTACTTCTTTTTTAAATGAAACAAATACAAAAATTCATCAAAGAAATGGCCAAACTTCAAGAAACTTGCCAGAATTAGATCTCTGGCCTCACATTTTTAATTTTTTTTTAACAATTATTGCTCTCCACTCTCTTTCCCTTCAATTTTAAATTTCCAGGTATACTCATCTTGTTTTCTGTTGCGTTTAATTAATACTGATTTAAGGTTAAAAGTGTGACACTTTATTTGATTTATTAACAAAAAATAACAAAATCTTACAGTAATCATAAATTTAAAGTTATGTTTGTTAAGGTCATAAGTATAGGTAAATTAACTTACGTGAAAATGTAGGGCTGAAAATTTCATAAAGTTTGTTATTTTAACAATTTTTTAACCTAATTAATAGATTAAATATTGATGTCATGTTGACTTCAGCTGTAAATGTAGGCAGTTTTAATGATAAATTACGAAATTAGATGCCCTTTATCATAATCATTTTACTTTGAGTGTAAATTGCTTGTCTTTCCTTTGTTGCAATTTTTTTTAAAGGTATTTAATTTGAGACTTTTTCAGGGGGACATTTTGCATCAACACTTTTTTTCATCTTACTAAAGGTTTTCTTTTTTTTAAACTTCATCTTTATGAAATCTTACTGATAGTATATAAAATAACTTGCGGCAATTCACTACATTGTTTTCTCAATGCCAGGCTGCTTCTGCCAAACTGAGTGACAGCAACAAAATCAAGCGCAAGTTCTCATCATTCTTTAAGTCACTGGTCATAGAGCTGGACAAGGAGTTGTACGGGCTTGACAACCATTTGGTGGAGGTAAGGCATGATCCTAAAGGACTGACCCCACAGTTTGTTACCTTATCTTTCCCTTTGTCCATTGGCATGGGTAGATTTTTCTCTTTTTTTTTTTCATATAGAGACAAATTGACAATTTAATTAATGTTGTAATGGAAATATTTTTAATTCAGCTCTTGTCAAATCCTTTCTATGCATTTTTTTGCCCCCCCCCCCCCCGATTGCACTTAATTTGATATGGCATTTTTAATAAAAAAAAAAATCATCATTCTCTTTCATATTATTCTACAAAAAAACTCTCTCCAGAAATCCCTGATGTTGAGAACAATATTATTTAATTCACAACTAAATTTGAGTCCTTGAAATAATTCAAATGCAGAAGCAATTATTATCCTTCATTGAAGGCTAACTATTGTAAAAGTAGCTATTATCCGTTCAATTTTACTTATATGGCAAAAATTATTTCACAGTCTTGACAATCATTTTGTAGTCTTTAAAATCTCATCCTTTGTAATCATGGCGATAATTTTTCTTGTTCTTAGTGCAGCATTCAGATCAATCTTACTGATATAATAGATACTTACTTGTTCATTTCCAAAGACATGTAACACGCTCTGATTTTGTCTTTTTTTTTCTGTCACAGTGGCACCGCACTCCAAGTACCCAGGAGACAGATGGGTTTCAAGTGAAGAGGCCAGGAGATCAGAATGTGAAGTGCAAAGTTTTGCTTATGCTTGACTATCAAGTAAGATCTGAAAAGGATGCTTATTTTTTTCTTGCATAACATATCTGGTTGGTCTGTTTTGTCTCATCTTTATGTGAGATAAATGTGGGGAAAAATGTTTTGAAAGATGTCTTTTTTTTTTTTTTTTAAATTTTTGTTCTGTAGGAAGATCAGACTTCAGTAAACTACTTGGACTTAGACACCTCAAGTAAAGGTCTTGTTATTTTCAAATGTCCTTTTATAGTCAAGCTGTAAACTTGGGTTTTTGTTTCAAAGAAAACCTGTGTTGATCATTCTCCTCTTTATTTGCAGCCCATGCAATTTAAACTTGAACACCGCTTGGCTCGGCTGCTAGGCATTCACACTCAGACGCGGCCATTTATTGTCAATGCTTTGTGGCAATACATCAAAACACACAAACTTCAGGACTCAAGTGAACGAGAATACATCAACTGTGACAAATACTTTGAGCAGGTAATGATGCTAAACGCATGCTCAAATCTTGTGGTCTCTCATATTTCATTATAAGCTTTGCAGTCACTGTCTGTTTGTTTTGGAATGTCCAATTTGGGTTTTCTTCATCAATCATACTTTCATAGAGAAGTATACGCTTCGTACTGTATCCTACCCTTATAAATTAAATGCGACTAAGTTTATATGAAAATTGGTTTGATAAAATGAAGTATCTAGTTGGAAAGTAAGCCTAAAAATGAACTGTACTGTTTGTGAATTGCTAAAATCCCTATTATTATTCTAGTGGTAGATGAAGGAATTCTTGTGTGATGAAAATTGAAAGAAATTTCTTTCTAGTTCCCTAATGCTACTAGGCTTGGGACTCCTTAAATATCAGAAACATTCCCTCAATGCCTTGTTTGCTCTGAGACAGAGCAATGTGCCTTTTCCAATTTTCATCCTAATACATAAATATTTTGTTTTATTTTTTATATATTTTTGTTACATGTATGACTTTTATATAATTTTAGCATTGTTTAGGTTTCACTTTCTTTTGTGATTATATTATATATGTTAAAAAGATTTTTACTCTGCTCAGAATCAAACATGAATGGTTTCATTTCCTAAATGAGTGTAGCTTTGGAAATGACAGGGGATTTTTTGTGTGTGTGTGTGTGGATTTATGTATTATACTTACATATTTTCTTGCTCTTTCCCTTTAGATCTTTGAATGCAAGCGTCTCAAGTTCTCTGATATTCCGTCAAAGCTGCAACCTCTGCTGATGCCCCCGGATCCGATCATCATTCATCATGTCGTCACGTAGGTTGCTTAAAGACCAATATTTTGCCCACATAAAATCTATAATTTGGAGTCGAGAGTTTTTTAACTTGACAAGGTTGTGCAAAAACAAAAGAAGTATTTGAAGTATTAAGACTGTGAGTAGAAATAGTAGCAACAAAACACCAAATACAGTTGTAGGAGTTGGGGCAACAGAAAACTTCTTATTTTGACCTATTTTAAGAGAGACAATGAAGCAGAATTTATTCCTTGCATCTTCATTTAGAAATGAATGGCTAAGGTTAGCTTATGTGAGACAATTCTGCCTGTGTTTTGATTTAATAGATTCACCAAGTTTAGTAAAAGACTAAATCTTAACCTAGAGTTGTGTCCTTGGGGAATTTTATAGCATCTGAAAACTATATGAAAATATAGACAGTTGTTAAGTGGACCTATATCGTCACTGTGCTACAATTATGGCATAAGTGAGACTTTCAGATTAAAAATGCGCTAATAGGTTTTTGCTTTATCTTATTAGAAACAATAAGGCATTTGAGGCAGAAATAAGATAATAAAACAGTTTTTATCAATTATCTCAAAAGTAGCGAAAATAACTCAGGCCAAAATTGTAGGACAGTGATGATATATTAGGATGGGTTGACTATCAAACCTTTGCAGGATTAAAGATAAAATAATCAATAAGCCAACTCTCAAAGATGTGTTTGTTAGCCCCCAGCCAGTTACATAGCTTAAGCAAAGTCATTTCACTTAAGGCAACATATACCACCTTACTGTGCTGTGGTTCCATTGCTTATGTGTAATCGCTTCTCAATTGGTTGGATATGCAGCTTGAGTATCCTAGTCAAATTCATTGGCGTTCGTTTCCAACAACCATATTCTGCCGCCACGCCAATGAATCCCTTTGTGTAATGGTTTTTTTAATCTTCTCAAGCTTCGTTTGCATCATATTGTAACATAATATATAGACCTGCAGTGCTCCCTTTGATCTGCCTTCTAGGCAAGTTACCATCAGTGTCAGCAATACAATGCCTATTTTCATCAACTTCATATTCAATCAGGTGCCTGGTTTGGCTTGGCTTACACCGTGTCATTCCCTAGTAATGTTTAGCTCAATGAAAAGTGTTTGTTTATCCTGATGCAATGGTTACGACCAGTATGTATGTCCTTTTTCGTTAGAAAGCATATGGATGTATTCAATTCCTCTAAATGTTTTCCTCAGTGTGGAAGGCCCTGATGCCAAAAAGACTGCCTGCTATGATATAGATGTAGATATAGTAAGTATATGATTTCAAGCCTATGTTATTTTCATGATAGACATTTGAAGTACTAATTCATCTCATACTTTTGACTTGTTGCTTTCTTCAATACAAATAGTGAAACTTAATATTCTGTAACTCAAGAATGGTTTACAGATTTACTGTAATTTCAAACAAGTTCTTTTGTGTTTGAAATGGAACAAGCATTTTCTTTTACATAATGCCTTATATATTAAAGTTGAAACAGAAACTTGTCCTTATTTTACCTCTAGCAGAATGTGAGCAAGAATCTGACTAGCTTTAGATCAAAGTGAAGAAGCTATCTAGCTTGCAATATTGTTTTGGAAAATAAATTTATTATAATCATTATCATTATTATTATTTTTTATCATCTGTTTGTATGAATATTAAATTTTGATTTTTGAAAAGCCGCCTTTCCACAAATAGAGAACTTAATTATGAAACAGGCTTTATGAATGGATTGATCTATTTGCTTTTTTTTCTATTCAGGATGATACTTTGAAACAACAGATGAACTCTTTTGTCATGTCAACACAGAACCACACAGAGATTTCAAACTTAGATTCCAAGGTATGAAAAAGGATACATGTTATTGTGTAATCAATATATTTTTTTACACTGGGCCTAATGGCACACAAAGAACTGAACTTTTTTTGCTCCTTGTTCTCATACTTGACATAAGCTTTGGACTTAAGCTGAGACAGCAAAACCAGTAAATAGTTCTTCTGTAAGACACTTTTTCATTGATAAGATTCATGAAGGTGTTATGGAGTCAAAATCACTATGTATAGATCATATCATCCTATTAGTGGGTTAAGCCACTGACACATACCAGCGAGCTGACTTCAACCTATGCTGTCCATTTATTTCTCTGTGTGGCAAAAGCCCTATTTTTTTCAACAATTTTCTTTCTCAAGAACCATTTCTTTGAATGTCCTTTAGCGGTCAATTTAGACCAATTTCAATGTAATTTGTTGGAGTACTAGTAATTAATTTTGAGTCATTTTGCTGAAGTTATGAAGACTTGGAATGACCAATAATTTTCCTCAAATAAGTGGCAAGCGTTTTAAGCTTAGTCATGAAATTTTTCTCTGTAATTAGCATTCTAGAAAAAAAGACTGTAATAATAAATAGTGCCATAATCAAAATATTTATATCAAACAGATAGCTGTAAATCAAATTATTTCTAAACAATACTGCTGGGTTTTTTTGTTTTTTTTTGCCCCATCTTAAATGACCTTATTCATGGAGGGTGATTATTTAGGGATACAACTAGCCAAAGCTTAATGAAATACAGATGTATACATCAAAGAAGTGAAATAAGTAATAGGAATAATGGCACAAATACATAGTAATGAAACTAATTTGAATCATGGCCCAATGCTATAGGAAAACATTGAATGATCAGCCTCATTCAACTGTTTATAAAATAAAGAAGTTTCAATTGAAATGTTAGAGGATTATGGCGTTCTGACTCAAAATTGTTTTTTGGTTTTTTTTTTAAATCTATGCAGATTCATGAGACAGTTGAAAATATCAACATGCTGAAAACGCAGCGTGAATTTTTCTTGGGGTTTGCCAAAGATCCACAGGAGTTTATCAGCAACTTCCTCATTTCTCAAACTCGAGATCTTAAGGTGAGCTACAGAAAGAAAGAAAAATTAGAAAACTCTGCTTTATTTCTTATGATTTTTCTTACTGAATAATCTTGATGACCATGTCTCTTAGAAGCAAATTCTTACTATTACTATTTCTTTTGTTTTATTTTTCTTACAATCATTATGAAATTTCTGCTGACGAACTGTATTTTTCTAATAGCTTTGATCTCTTCATAAAAATTTATATCAGCACAAAGATATTGGTGACAGTAACTAAAATTTTGATACACCTTGTTCTTTCTTCTTTCTCTGATAAAGACCATGACTGATGTTGTTGGAAACCCTGAGGAGGAAAGGAGAGCAGACTACTTTTATGAGTCATGGACTAATGAAGGTGTCAACCGCTACATCTATTCATTGGTGAGTAATTCACTGATTTCTTTTTAATTAGAAAAAATGTGTGATTATAACTGTTCTTGTGTAATAAGTCTTCCTACAGCATTCATCAAAAGCTGATGCTTTCCAGTTTTCTATGCTTTTCTCTTTGCTCCTTGCTTTACACAATAGCCATGCAAACCACCAAGCTCAAATCATGGTAATTTGTTTTGTGTTGTTTTGTTGTTTTTTTTTGTGGGTTTCTGTTTTGTTTTGTTTTTTACATTTTTTTTTCTCTCAAAGTAATTTCTAATGCAGTTATGAGTGTCAATTTTTGGGAGGGTCAAGATTGACATTTGAGACTGCTTGTGTACTTTGAAAAAATGGCTACATTTAAAACTTCACCATAGTTTACCAACCTTGCTGTTCCTTTCTCTTGTCCCAGGTCCAGCAGCGAAGGCAGCAGCTGGAGCAAGCTCTCATGATGAGGAACAATGGATCAATGTAAGGAGTCATGGCAATGCTCTGGAGATTCTGGTGTTCTTACTTCAACCATTGGTGCTTAGTAAATTTGTTTCATTATCATTACAAAACTTAGGTTCACGTCATTGCATTTGCATACTGCGTCTTCTTTTTTTATTTCTTTTCTTTGATTGACTGAGAGAGACAGTAAGAAAATGGTTGGCATTATAAATGTAGTAAATATTGATAATTGTTGTTTCGTCTTAGAGTAATGGAATAAATTGTTTCAATTTATGATGCAGTCTATTTTCAGTAAACCAGCTTTGAAATAGATGTCACTGCAAGGATTATGATAATTTTGCATTCAGGGGCTCTTTCCTAAGAGATTAAGGATAAGATAACTTATTGAATGGTTGAAAATTAGTTTGGTAGGACAAAGGCAGAATATTTTTCTTTAAAATCAAGCAGGGAAGGATTTAGTCGTTTATTCAATGAGGGAGAGCATAATTTGCTGCAGTGCTTCAAAGTAATTTACCTTAATTTGTTGCAAAAATTTAGGATTCTTTAAAAAAAAACAAAAAAAAACAGGTAGAGCATATTACATTTTATCTTCTTAATACAAATTACAAAACCCACCCCACTCAGTGGACCATTAGGTTCCGTATTTGTCTAACGTTGGCAAATTCAACTCATCTTGCTCAGTAGGGGGCATTCAGGCCATATCAGGAATTTTCAATTGTTTAATCTAACTCTCTCATAGTCTTACGTGGGGAAGTATTGTCAGGAAAACATTGTCGTTTGATATACCATAATGTGCATCATACATCAATGCAATATAATAGGGGTGGTAATTTGCATTTAAAGCTTTATAAATGTGGTTATTCCCCTTTGATCCTCTTCCTCCAATTTTTTTTTCCATAGGGAATAATAAGATGGGTCTATGTTGACTTCCTAGAAAAAGATTTATATAAAAGAAGTGTGGAGTCATCTTTGCCAGTTTTTTATTTGAGCACAGTGAGGGAATGTTATAAACCATCTTTAGCCTGATATTGCTATGGCTTCTTCCTACACAAAATATTTTTTTACGCAGAGCATTGTAAGACAAACTTTAATTAAGGTCTATGAAGGTAGATTTCCTTAACAAGCACAGGTAGATAGAAGATGTAAAGGAAATAGGTGCTCGTTATGGAAAGGCAAAGAGTGATGAAAACAATATGACCACTTAAAATACTCAACATAAAAAGCACTCTACGTAATGTTTTATTACATGTGAACAGTGTGTGAGCTTGTTATTTTCATAGAAGTAATTTTTCATTACACTCAAAATGTCTTGTATTTGTACAGAATAGTTGACAGGGGTTCAGAGTCAAGGTGCTGAATTTTATCATTACTCCAATGTTCTGTGTTACTGTATTAGAATTTGTGGCTTTTTCTTTTTGTAAAACGAAAATTAAAAAAATGACCAAACTGAAGATCTTTGTGGATGAAATGTTTTTTTTTTCTTTGTGTATGTGTCTATTGCAGTTTTTTTAATATTTATGTTCCTGCTATAATTGAGTCAAGTTATATACATGTATGTTGGAAAAGAAAATATGTGTATTGCAAAACCCACATTTTGAATATTCAAGCCTCTTTCACAATGTGACTCTAGAGACACATTAACATTTTGCAAATCATCAACTGCATTGTATACTTTGCCACTGCTGTTAATTTTGTCACTAAGGCCAGCCTCACATAGAAATGACACTGGACACTGGTCACTCTTTAAGTGACACGTTAAAAGCTCACTTTGTCTGATCACACAGATTCTGTCATTTCCTCATGCCTAGCCTGGCTTAGAAAATGGATTCCTCTGATGAAGTGGCATCGTTGACAATCGTTGATGATTAGAAAAAAGAAGGGGGTGACACAACACAGACCAAAAAGAATCAGCATGCACATTTTTCCCATCACGTCACCACACTGTCGGCGTGACCCAACTCCTTAGGTGAAGGGTGCCATTAAAATTATACTTGCACTTTTGTTTACACGACTGACTCTGTGTCTATTCATGCATCTGGCTACGGCTTCTGTGCAGCTGCTACTTCAGGCCTTGGTTTTGTAGTACCAAGCAAAGCCTTATTCTTATATGTCATGATGTTGGCAGAAAGTTAACTGTTTTCCAGGCATATCCTTTCTGTCATTCATAATCTGTGGTATTCATAATAACACTGCTAGATAAATGTTTCAGAAACATTTACATCTTTATTATTGAGTACTGCTCTCCTTAAATTCCAATAACAAGTTTATTTTGAGGGCGTCTCACTAGTTGAGCAGAGAGTACTAGAGCCAAGTCATTTGTTTTAGATTCATATATTCTTATTTTTAATTTATTTGATATTGCAAACTAAAAATTTAGCAAACTTACTAGATTAGTTAGTGTTTACTCATATCTTTTGAAAGTGGCAGCAGAAATAATTTTAGGCCTGAAAACACTTCATTAGAATGATTGAAAATCAATCCTGTTTTTTTTTTCTTCAGCAGTGTAAGATATTTCAAGAGCTAGCCCTCATGTTATGATTAGAACCATTTGATGGCAGCAGTGTACAGGGTTTTTTTTTAATGAAGACCGCAATTTCATAATGCAGAAAACTTAAGAATTAGTTTATCATATTGAAAGAAATATACACAAAAACATGTTTAAAGTGTCCTGGTAGGAAAAAAAAAACTTTTATCTGATTCTTTTCCTTTCTTTTTTAATAACATGTAATTGTAAATATTTTATATTTATAAACTGAAAAGAAACAAAAGGTTAAGCAAAATCTAAGCTTATTTACTAAGCCAGTTTACCTAGGTTTGTAAAATCCCTTTCAAGATACCTTTAACTCCAGTCCAAGTAAAACTAACAGTGGATGCAGATACCATTTGGATCGTTGCTGTTGTGTCAAACTCAAAGGCTTTAGACCCGTTCAGCACTAGAAGTATATGTCAAATTACATCTGGTTATGAGCTTGTCTTTAGCAATGTCTTCTCAACCCCGTGTGATAGGTTTTGGGACACTTAGTATAATTTGGTTATAAATGAAATTTGCATCAGCAATTGAAACATTCATCTCATTTTGAATTGAAGAGAGAGAGGCGTGAAACTACTTTGGAAAAGTTATCGGTTTAGAGGTTATTGCTCAGCCACTATTAGGTTGGATGGTATGTATTGTTTTATTGTCCTCACTTGACTTACAATCATCTTGAGATTGTCTTGAATTTAAAAGTACTGCTCTTCTCACATCTGAGAATCAATGGTAAAAAATTACTAAAATTAACTTCATGTTCTGATTAAGTGCTTTTTGGTATGAACAGTGTTTGAAGGGGGAAAAAATCAAGAATGTGAATTGAATAGGCTACAAGATATAACTTTTAACTACTAATGCTACTGTCAGAAATAAGTAATGATCAAGTATAAAAAGGAATCGAATATTTAGCCTAAGAGAAGTTTTTTGCTTGCACACGGGAAAAAAATAGAAATAAGACGAACCAGAAAATAAGCTGAGACTAGCTTTTGGCAAACGTTTTGGAGTCATAAAAGTTTAAGTATAAAATTGTCTACAGCAATCCACAAGATTTATGACTAAAAAAAGGAATACACAAAAAAGAAAGACAGCAAACAACACAGTGACAAAGAGACAAAAATATGTCCATTTCGTCATCAACCATAAGTTACAGCCTGTGGTCTCTTGCCCCCTTTTTGTCTCCTCCTCCTCCTCCTTCTTCCTCTTTTTTTGCCTTCCATACAATTATGTTTATTATTATTATTATTATTATTATTATTATTATTATTATTATTATTATTATTATTATTATTATTATTATTATTATTATCATTATCATTATCATTATCATTATCATTATCATTATTATTATTATTATTATTATTATTATTATTATTATTGTTGTTGTTGTTGTTGTTGTTGTTGTTGTTGTTGTTCCTCTTCTTCCTTCTCACCATTGTTATCTTCCACTCCTCTTCTAATCACCACAATCCTTCCCTTTACTTCCTTCCCATACTGGTTATAAGTTTGCAAGGTGGCACTCAAGATCCAATTTGTGTGGTATGTGGCTGCTGCCTATATTATTCATTAACTTGCCTTAAACACTGCTTTTCAGCAATATTCGGCTTGGACAATGCATACATTTTACAAGAATATAGTATAAACTTTGAGTAACACTCAAAGTACCAACATTCTGTAGTATGAAGAAATGACGATATTTTCAAGAATTCGTTTATATTTTATGACTGCTTACAAAAATTTACAACTGAATTGTATTCTCATCAGTTTTTATGTAGGTGGTACGTAGCAAAGAAGATGTATTTAAAAAGCATTAAAAGTTCACGCAATTTGCCATATTGAAAGATAGTATTAAAATTTGCAAGTAAAGATTTTTCTTATAACTTTCAGAAACGAAGGATCAAATTAAATGTGATTGACATGAAGAAACAATATTTTAGCTCAAGGCATTTATCGTACAAGCAGACTTTTTACATCATTTTTTTAAGGATTTTTATAAGCCAATATAGTTTTGAATTGTTTTATTTTAAGTAACGAAGTCACTCGATTTATCCATACAACGGGCAATGGCATGTTATTGCGTCGAGATAATCGATGCAAAAAAAAAAATAAAATAAATATTCATATAAAATTGTGCGCAGTTTGTATGATTTAGCTGCAAGCATAATACCTCGTGCGGTCTTTGATCTGAGACTCAATTCACTATTAAGGTTACAATGTGATTCTCAGCGACACACAGTGATATGAAGTGAAAGGTGAATACACGCAAAGCTCATAATTTCGAGCTGATGATTGCTCGAACGTTTGTTACAGTTTCTGACACGTTACATGTATTTGCCTCGGCTGAGAGGCTTCAGATCACACAAATTACGCTTGACTTTCCCATTGTAACAAATTGGTTCTATCTCCCTGTTACTGAGATGTGTCAACAAGGAGGGTTGATTTTATTACAAGCCTCAAAAAAAAAAAAAAAAACGAAAATTATGGCAGTTTTATTTTGTTTCAAATGTAGATATAAAATTATATAAAATTATTTAGTTTTATTTGCTGTTGAAGACTAATCAAGCTGGTTTAATACGCGTTTAATACACATGAACGCATTGAGAAATTCGTCTTATGATAAATTAAGAGCATAAGATTCAGGATACAAGCGAACAATTTTGAAATGGAAGCTCCTCGTTCAATTGAACGCTTTGATAGTGATTCAACTTCACCTTTCGTTGCTGTTGATATAATGTTATTGTTGTGGTTTACTTTTCTGTATTTTGTACCATCTGAGTCCCAGCTATGTGTTTTACCTTTTTTCTTGGAGACTCTCTGGCTCATTTCTTCCTGCCATTGTCTTCGATCTGCCCACCCGCACGCGTTACGCAATGCGCTGTTGAAACAATGCACAAAAACAGCTTTATCACCAGTTTATGGCCAGTACTGAGATCTATCATAAGACAGATGGCGATAACCCCTCCATGTTGTGATATTCTTTAATCTGGCAGTTCCTTAATAACAGGAGCTCCTATAATCCAGTAGTAAATTGAAAATCCATGTTGAATTTTTTTTTTCTTTTTGTTCTCCCTTTTTTGTATACATGTGTATATTATTAAGTAAAACAGATTTGTTTCCCTTCCTTGATTTATAGGTTTACAAACAAGGTTTTAAAGCAGTGACACGGCATAAATTCTAGTCATAGAAATGTTCAAATGTTTAAAAGGATCCCATCGAGAAAGAAAAAAAAAAGGAAACGTAGGCCCTACCCTGTAAAACAAGGAAGCCGTTTTATTTGTCAAGTTTTTTAATTGATTGAATCGGGTTTCTTGTTTTTGTTTGGGGCTATCAGCGGTTGAGAGTATTTGTTGATGGATTTGAGCAGGAAACGAGTGACTGTTTGTTAAGGACAGACATCAATCTTATCCTTGGGAGGGCGAAAATCTTGAGTGGTAGATTTGCGTTAAAACTTATGTCCCCTAATTATCCAGCAGCCGACAGCTGTCAACTGGTTACAACATGATGGTCCGGCCCCAGCACCAGATGATCAGGTTGATAGAATTCAGAACCTCTAGCTCTAACGACTGGCTAATCAGGCGCTCTGACTTTAGCAATCCATTCTTTTCATTCCACATGTTCAGATCTCAACAGAAGTCATCAAAAAGAAAAAGAAATAAATGAAAAAGGGCAACCTAATTTAATCTAGGCGTGGCCAGTTTTTTTTAAAAAAAAAATACAGTGTTGTAGTTTATCGGAAAACGTTCTAAATTGTTAACCGTCCTCTAAATAACCTCTGTGTGTTATGAGGGGACGCAAACTTTTACGGTAATATATCTAATCCACTGTCTTTCTATCGGCATACTGCGGTTACAAAGAAGAAATAATCTTACAGTTCAGGCTAACTGAACCAAAGAGAAGAGATTTCTCCTCTTATTTTGTGCAATGAACAATCCAAACCTTGACTTACTTCTCGGCAA
The DNA here is from genome assembly GCA_033675545.1 of Elysia crispata. Classification (NCBI taxonomy): domain Eukaryota; kingdom Metazoa; phylum Mollusca; class Gastropoda; family Plakobranchidae; genus Elysia; species Elysia crispata. Next base: position 90,276 of record JAWDGP010002150.1, on the reverse strand, counting down.
GAGTGCTCGCCCTGCACTCTGGAAGGGCTGTTTGCTGGAGACTGGTGTGAAACCAGTGCCATCGGCGCATGAATTTAAAGAAATGCAAAATCTTTTGTTCACCATTGCTGATCTGGTTTAGTTTTAATGAGGCGCAGAAAAAATAAAACGGAAATGGACACGATCTATTAAGTATCAAAATAAAGGAAATTAAGTTTGTGTTTGTTACCCGGCATTATAAAAGCTTGAAATTAAGTATCATTTCTACAGACTGATCATGCAATTATAGCTCATTTAAGCTCTAGGAAAGAATGTCTTAATTCTATTGATTATTAAGCTTTTTTTTCTTTCCCTCTCCTTTTTTTAAATTAAATTTTCTGTGCTATTTTTGATTTCCTGTTTTTTGACCTGTGTTTGTGGTTACCACTTTTTGAAAATAATATATTTCTGAAGTGATATAAGATAATTTCTACCCTTTTTATTTCTTTACCTCTATGATTTTTCTCCTTTAAGATGGGAATTGGAGAGATTTACGATCTTGAGATTGTAATGATTTTAAAGAAAAAAACAAAAGGCAATCAGAGGGAGCTTTTTACTTTTAAAAGAATGCAATTATTTAGAGACTTTTCTTTATTAAATGGGCAGTTTTCGTTACTAAGATAATCCTCAGTCCAATTGACGGCTCGCAAAGATATTCCCTCGCTGGCAACATCTCATCTTACACTCACAGAAATCTTTCACAGAAGAAATGAAAATGGGTGCTAAAATATTGAAACTTCATCAGATTGGTGAATCTAAAGTTGATCGATAACCAAGTTACTGAAAACTCTTTAAAATTTAATGGTTGCCTAGAGAAATCTTCCAACAGCTATAGTATTGCTACAATTCCCATCGGTGACCATTAGCCTACGTGCTAGAGCTTAGACAGACTCTGGAATCAAACTCGAGAATAAGCCTTAATCTTTGTGATCGTGCCTCCCACTTTACTCACGTTTTCGCTGGCAATGAGTGGAAAGAAGAGGGCTGACTTTAGGGTACCGATAGTTTCAAGCTCAGACTTATCTGCTGGATGAGAGACAGTTCATCTTACTAAGACAAAAACATTGATTAACTTATTATTAGAAGTAAAATGCGTTACTTTTCCTGGTTTTTTTTTTGGTTATTTTTTTTGGTTATTTTTTTTTTTCATTTTTTTCCTTGTCATATAAATCACCTGGTTTTGCTCTCTCTCTCTCTCTCTCTCTCTCTCTCTCTCTCTCTCTCTCTCTCTCTCTCTCTCTCTCTCTCTCTCTCTCTCTCTCTCTCTCTCTCTCTCTCTCTCTCTCTCTCTCTCTCTCTCTATCTATCTATCTCTCTATCTATCTATCTATCTATCTATCTATCTATCTATCTATCTATCTGTATCTCTCTTTCTATCTCTCTCTCCTTCGACCTCTCTCTTTCTCTCTGTGTCTTTCTTTTAATCGTTCTCAAAAATGTGTTTGGCTATAACAACTTCCACTTCATTAGCCCTTTTACTCATAGCAGATGAAGGCCTCAGTGTAAATATTAAATAACTCATAGTATTTTCGATTTTTACCTTTATGGTAATTCTAGATTAAAAAGGAAAAAGAAAATCCTTTTCTTGCTTATTTATTCTATTTGGGGAAGGGGAGTTGAATGAAGAGGTAATGGTGAAAAATTTGCACTGGTCATTGGAGATTGCTTTCAGGCGCAGAAAGCTGAGTTTAGACTTCCAGCTTTATTGTTTCATGAAGTACGTAAATTGCTGTAATGTTTCAGGGCACAATGACACCGCTACACAAGGCAATAAAGCAGAATACTGGGCCAGTGAAGACGAGATATTCACAGTGTGCGATCTGGCGTTATGCAGCTTTCATAACTTAAGCCTTTAACTATTCTGTAATATCTCCCTTTCCTCTCTCGCACTCTCTTTCTCTGACTCTCTATCTCTCTCTGTGACTCTCTATCTCTGTGTTTCTCTCTCTCTCTGTGTGACTCTCTATCTCTGTGTTTCTCTCTCTCTCTCTCTCTCTCTCTCTCTCTCTCTCTCTCTCTCTCTCTCTCTCTCTCTCTCTCTCTCTCTCTCTCTCTCTCTCTCTCTCTCTCTCTCTCTCTCTGCCTATATATAATCGCACTTTTTTTCTCTTTTTTTTTTACTGAATAACGTAAGAATCTCAAACTTTTCTAAGACATTGGCTACCTTATATATATATATATATATATATAAGCTTAAAACTCTAATATGTTTGTTTTGATACATATTGAACATCCTCTATATGGTACTGTCTTTATACATACAATATAACGTTCATTAACCAATGTTACATCATTTTAAAAGTACTTTAATAATCTCTTATCAGAAAAGTACATGTTTGTTTTGTTGTTGTTGTTTTTTATAAATGTTCCACATTCATATCCTTATATTGGCACCCGCTGTCTTGACACGTACTTAAAATCTTGTAGTCCTGGAATGGAATCTAGCAAAGTGCAAGCATTTCTCTGAGCATTTCCAAAGCCTTTTCTAAACAATTTTTTCTTAAACACTTTCTAAAACTTGAAGTAATAATAATTCTTACCTTCAATTATTCCGGTGATATGTCTCCTGTAAATTTAACTAGGAAGTTACAATGACAAAATGTATGTAAAGGAAGTTATATAAATGTCTTTGCCTCGAAAATATCTTTAGGGGAGCTTTGTGTTATCAGCCATGCCCTCTGTGAGTGCCAAGGCGGCAGATGCCCAGGCAGCTCACCTATATACCGAAGGTTTGAATCCCACTGAGGGCAAGTATTATTTAGTTCATTTTCATTCAAAGCCGAGCAGTGCCAAATACGAACTCTATATTTTATAATTTCAATCCTATCAATCGATCGATGTTAATACCAGCTTGCAACCTGTCGGCCAAGTCGAGTGTTTTAGAACTGAATCACACTCAGGTTCTTTGGGGGACGAAGTCTACTCGACCAAAATGGCTTGCAGCGCGGCGTAAACATTTGGGCTCTATCAATGGTGACTGCACTAAAAGCGCTTCAATGAGAAACTGAGGTCTTTCTTTTTTTCTGATGTCAGATAGGGAAGGTATAATCTTATTAATATATTGCCTCACCAGTAACTAGCAGCTTATAGATATGATGAAGCTCACACTAGGGTAGTTTTGGAACACTGCCATGCTGTTAACACTTCTCACGATTATTAAACCAAGAGCACACTTTTTGAAAGAATAATATACGAGACAAAAATAGCTTTAAGTACAGACGAATTAAAGAGCAGAATATCAAGATGACACTCTTAACTGTTAAACAGTTATCTCGTTTTAACTGTTCTTTCTTTTTCTTCACATGCAAATTGCATACTTCAGCAGATGCTGTTTTCCAAATGAAGCCGTCTTTTGGTAATATGACATTCATTTAAGAAAAGCATGATTTTCTTTTTCTTAATCTTTTAATTAATTAGACCAAAATCAGACTCTGGTGCATTGTTAAGGTTGAAGTTTAAGATATATTTGATTACCCCAAAGCTGCTTTTTTATTTACAATCGCTCCTTGTTAGTTTGGATCTTTGCCTTTCTAACGCCAGGACTTCAGTATGCAATAATTATTGTGAATCATTGGTTCTTATATCCATTGTATAATCAACCTTTTTTCCAATCTGAAAGACAAAATCTATCCACTTTACAGACAACTGGCAAGGAAAACCTTTAAATATTAAGCGATGTGTAAAGCGGAATCTGCCTCATCCTGTAAAACATACAAAACTCTCATGTTTCATCTGCATTCTTTTCTCTGCTTTGTTTTAGCTTGTAAGGTACTGCTACACGACGCCTTTATGTGTGTCTTAATCTTTTACTGGTGTGTTGAATATTTAAACCAAAAGAACGTATCTGTTTTCAAGAACATATAAAAATCTAACATATCATTTCTTATTTTTCTTCATAAGCAACTTTATCAATGTGTTGATCTGCTTTCATTCCCTTTTATAGATCTAAACCTTGCATGATAATTGCCATCTTTCTGTTGAATAATGAGACAATCTGCTCAATACTTCTTTAGTAATTCAATCAGGTAATTTCATGTGATCGAAACGTTCTGCTCATTGCTTTGTTTCCTTCTGCTTGCAATGTCGGACGTCGCGGCTTTCTCTGGTCTCCCAATCCTTGCCATGTCTGACGTCGCGGCTTTCTCTGGTCTCCCAATCCTTGCCATGTCTGACGCCGCGGCTTTCTCTGGTCTCCCAATCCTTGCCATGAGCATGTGCTTCTCTTCTTCGCCTCCTCGCGTAGAATCCAAAGAAATCATGTTCCTTCTTTGAAATATGGGCAAAAATTCTCCACCTCGCGTGCATTTTACTTTTTATGATATAATATGATATGATATGATATTTTCTCAGCATTATTAGGCCTTTAGGCCTTTTGCTGATCTTTTTATTCACAGTCTTTTGTAGAACTATTTTGAGTGTTGGTGACCTCCCCTGTCCAAATTAATCTAATGATGAAACGATTAATTTTTTGTGGACAATGGAACTAGTCCGATAAGTCTTCTTAGTAGCTTTTTACAGTGTCAGTATGGATATAATTTGTAATTGTTGATTTGTTGTTGTTGTTGCTCAACGCCCAGTTCATGTTTATACTAGACAGATATAATCTGTAAGCTTTACATTTCGATCTTGTTTTCCTCTCTTTTCAATGTTAATTATACCTTCCTTTCTCTCTTCAATGGTTGTAAAACCTTCCTCTCAGCTCTCTTCAGTGTTTGTTATACCCACCAGGTATATGCGAGCTTTCTAAGATTTTAAATAATCCTCTTTGCCTGTGCTTTTTTAAAAGATTTTTTAATTTCATTTTTATTTTTATTTTTTTGTGATATGTTCTAGGTACATTCTCTATATTAACATATGAACATAAAAGTTGGGCAATCATTTTTCTTAGACTAGCGTAAAGACTGAACAAAGTCCTACTTCCGTAAGGCTGATAAAATAAAGCTGATACTTTAATTTTGTCTTGCAAAATTACATTTGGAGATATAAACAAAATTTTGACTCGGTTCTGCTCTTTCACGAAGTAGTTTGGCCGTGACCGCAGCGGCACTTGCCATCTCACTTAGAGTTGCTCTAATGAAGAGCTTTCAATAACAGCCTGTGTGCTGAAGTGCCACCCACCCAGCCAGCATCTCACGTTGCCTCCAGCATATCGGCCCGATGGATTGTAAAAGAAATCGATACGTTCGACGTAACAGTCCTAAGACTAGCCATAACGGTGTCAGGACCTATCGATTAAATCTTATTGAATATATTTCAGCCTGCAGCCGATTTTAAGAATGAGCTGTGAAAGTTCACAAGTACATGCTTGAAGCTCAATGAAGAGTGACTTACTATAGCAAATTTTTTTTTTTTTTTTTTGGAGTACATAACTCATGCCTTAGTGACAGAAAAGAAGATTTTGACTTACAAATACAAATGAGAGTTTTACGGGTTTGCGATCTTTTGACAGTTTGTGCAAAACCTCATCAACTCTAGTGTCACCATCAAAATTGATAGTTTTACGTCATCATTTATCGTAAAAAAAAATATTAAGACCCTTTGAACCAAATATTACGGTAGTTTCACCTGCGCCCAAATAAACAAACAAATAAAAGAAAATGAAAAAGGACAAAGATAAAAACTAAGTGAACAAATCGAATCATTTGTATCATTCTCACAGCCTATATCATAATTACTGTCGCAGTAGTAGTAGTAGTAGTAGTAGTAGTAGTAGTAGTAGTAGTAGTAGTAGTAGTAGTAGTAGTAGTAGTAGTAGTAGTAGTAGTAGTAGTAGTAGTAGTAGTAGTAGTAGTAGTAGTAGTAGTAGTAGTAGTAGTAGTAGTAGTAGTAGTAGTAGTAGTAGTAGTAGGAGTAGGAGCAGCAGTAGTAGGAGCAGCAGCAGGAGCAGTAGTAGTAGTAGTAGTAGTAGTAGTAGTAGTAGTAGTAGCAGTAGCAGTAGCAGCAGCAGTAGCAGCAGCAGCAGCAGCAGTAGTAGTAGTAGTAGTAGTAGTAGTAGTAGTAGTAGTAGTAGTAGTAGTAGTAGTAGTAGTAGTAGTAGTAGTAGTAGTAGTAGTAGTAGTAGTAGTAGTAGTAGTAGTAGTAGTTGTAGTAGTAGTAGTAGTAGTAGTAGTAGTAGTAGTAGTAGTAGTAGTAGTAGCAGTAGCAGTAGTAGTAGTAGTAGTAGTAGTAGTAGTAGTAGTAGTAGTAGTAGTAGTAGTAGTAGTAGTAGTAGTAGTAGTAGTAGTAGTAGTTAGAGCAGCAATAGGAGCAGCAGTATAAGTAATGGTGGCAGTACAGTTAGTAAAGGAAGGCAGAGAAGGAAGACGGTAAGGAAGGGAAAGAGTAAATGCACCATCGTGGTGTGAAAATAAGAACAACAAATAATTGATGAAGAATACCAACTTCGGCGTACGGAAGACCGAGCCAAATTTTTAATTTTTTGAGAGTCATTTTGTGACAATTTTCGACTTCAATACTTGTCTTCCATGATTCCTACCGCCAATATACTCAACTGATATAGGATTTTATAAGCTTACTTCTCGCCTATATATATGGGGATCAATGAAAATCGTGTGGTTAAACTAAACAAGTAGATCGTTTGTCTCTGCTCGAAGGAAATCTACAAATTATGTCAATAACGCATAGCCTCTGAAGGTGGCAACCTTAAGTACGGTTGTCACTTTGACAATAAATGTTGAAAATTCCGTATCATGCGTCTTAGTGTGCGGTTGCCATAATAATGCGACCAAAAACAAAAGAAAATAAGAGGATTGGAACACAACTTTATAGCTAAACTATATTTATTTGTAGGATAACTATAATTTCTAATACATTCCGCTTGGCCTAAAAATTGCTCTCCAAACAAGTTAGCAATTAAAAAAAATCTCTACAACAACAAAAAAAAAAAACCCTTCAAAATATTCTCTCCTGTGTCGCGCGAAAAATTTCAATCCCACTGAGAGATAAAAAGATTTTCTCAACTGTAATTGGGGCATTACTAAGATTGTACCTCAGTTCCTTCTTTTTTGTTTAAGATTTATGGACTTTAAGCTATGGATTGAATTTTTGTTATTTTCCTCAACATTAACAATATATTTTCTTCATTATGAAATCATAACTGCTTTTACAATATTCTTGCGGTTCTCTAGATAGTATTACGGCCATTAAGTATTTCGATGAATATTTTAGGGAGAGAGCAGATTTCCGTGAAACCACGGGTAGGGCTGCTTAGATGGGATCCAATTCCATTTTTACCAGATTGTCCAACCAGGAATGGAATCCAAGACCGGTATGATAAAGCTCTACATATTCAGCTCTGTGGTACATCGAAAAGATAGCCCTACAAAGCCATAATACGAAGCAAGTTTTATTTATTTATTAATTTTTTTTTATCATCAATCATGTTGACGGAAACTATGAAACACTTAAACTTTTGCTTAAAACATTGATGTTCTTAGCTGATACAAACATCCTCCTAAAAGTTCTGCTGACGGTAGAGAGAAGGACGGGATGCAAATAAAACCCTAAATTTTAGATGAAAATATAGGTAAATTATAAGTAGGACACTGGTAATGGTTGTGTAGCTCTTGAAGGAGACATATAAAGTAAAACTATTTCTAAAAGAAAGAAAGTGGAGGATAAAGCCAGGGTGTTTGGTATCACCGGAATGAGGAGTGATATCATTCTGTAGTTAAGATTGGAAATGAATAAGACTTGTAAGCTTGTAAGCTTTATTCCATTCAAAGATTCTTTGGAACGCTCTTTATCATGACTACATAAATGGACAGCAACGAATTTCCGTAGGTCTGTCGCCCTGTAGCTTTAATGAGCTTTTACAAGGATCTTCTATTAGATATAGAAAGTATAGCATTTGTTATTTTCCAGTATTATCTTTAATGTACTCGTAACTCGGAAAACGGACTTTAGGGCCAGAAGGAACATTAGAAAACTAGGACTGAGGTCGGGAGATTTCACGATTTATTACAGTCAATTTTTTTCATATTTTTCTATTTATTATAATTCGCCCATATTTTTTTCCATCTCGCCTCTTCCCCGTCAAAAACTACAAAGACCCCAATGCCATATTTAAGTTAATGTTGGACATGAGCTTGGTTTCGAAACCTTGTTGTAGGACTTAGATATTTACAGCAAGGTATGTTTTTATACAAAGTGCAAAACGAATCAGTTCATTGCCAGATCTAGACACATTCATAAGGCATAAACGTTATCTAACACTTCTTTTTTTTTATTTCGTTATTTTTCTTTACCAGAAAAAAAATTTTGCAGCGTTGCAATTATGTAATAAGATTGGCATACCGAAAATCGGCGATTTTCAAAATTTTTTAAGAATCCTAAGGGAAAAAAAAATGAATAAAATGTTAGGTTGATGAGAAACTGATCATGTAGACTGTAATAAAAAGCAGTTTATTTTGAGTCAAAAGAACATATAACAAGTTCTTTAATAGCATGCTTACATCAAAGGCTTCAATATTGATGCACTAGCTGTACTTTCAAGAATGTGGCATGTATCATATCTTCACGGAAACTGCTCTATTTCCATCTGACTTTCATAGCAAATCTTATGCATGGCTTACATCCTTCTATCAGGTTTTTCATGCCAGGTAGACACGCGGTTTGTGGCCTTAAAGATACCATGGACGTCCAGGAGGCTAAAAACTTCAAGACCACACAGGGTCTTGGTAAGTTTTGCTTTTTTTTTTTTATGTCTGTGGAGATAAGGGCATCTGCCTCAAGGTGATGTTCGCTTTATTGATATTGAGCAGTGGTGGTGCTGATGATGGTGGTGCATTTAATATTATTATTATTATTATTATTATTATTATTATTATTATTATTATTATTATTATTATTATTATTAGTCTTATTTTTGTTGTCATTACTCTCTCTCTCTCTCTCTCTCTCTCTCTCTCTCTCTCTCTCTCTCTCTCTCTCTCTCTCTCTCTCTCTCTCTCTCTCTCTCCTTTTTTTTACTGTATATCGGTCATTATTTTTTCTTGGTCAAATCCATTGCACGTGTCTTGTTTCTCTTTCGTTACAACTTTGATTCTTGCACCAACTCACGCTCATACCGTGGACTCCAGTAGAGATGCAAATCAGTTCCTGATAAATCTTATATGACCAGGTGAAAGTAGCCGTGAGTGTCCACTGAATAACACTGAGGCCTGGCCCGAATCACCGCCCAGGTCCAGAGCTGGTCGATAATGCTGCTCGTAATGTGAGTAAGATGGCAACAGATGGCATGTTTGCCAACAGTTACACTCCATAGAATCAAGTTACGCCGACGACGGTAATCGGATCTAATTGGGTGTTAAAACACTTTAGCTCTTAAAATTTTTTCCCTGTGTAAAACCCTCCCTAGAGTGAGATATCATGACTTTATGGTAATTGCCAGAGGTGGCAGGCAGGATTGTGTGACGACTCATCACGTGCAATATGTTTCACTCGCACAGGTTGTGAAGATTTATTGATAGCAAGCAGTGACAGGCGAAATGGATACGCAAGTGTAAACACAGAAGGACATCAAGGGAAATAATCGTGCTAAGAGACTTTGGAAGAAGATATAGAGGTTTTTAAGTTAGAAATGGATGAGTAAAACCTTTAAAATTATTTATGGACGGGTAGATAAATAAATAGATAGAAAAGATAGATGGGTAGATAGATAGATAGATAGATAGATAGATAGATAGATAGATAGATAGATAGATAGATAGATAGATAGATAGATAGATAGATAGATACATAGATTGATAGATATAGAAGATCTTACCTTAAATTCTCTTCATACGACATTGGTGTTTCAAGCGGAGGACAAAGGTGTCGCTTGTCGTTGAGAGTGGAGGACAATCGACACCTTTGTCCTCCGCTTGAAACACCAGTGTCGTATGAAGAGAATTTAAGGTAAGATCTTCTATATTTATGAAAAGCTCCCACAGTTGAGCACTCTTATCAATTTTTCCAACTTATGTTCAAACTACATAGATAGATAGATAGATAGATAGATCGATAGATAGATAGATAGATAGATAGATAGATAGATAGATAGATAGATAGATAGATAGATAGATAGGTAGGTAGGTAGATAGATAGATAGATAGATAGATAGATAGATAGATAGATAGATAGATAGATAGATAGATAGATAGATAGATTGAACGAGATTTAAACAGAGATAAATAAATGGAGATATTTATTTTACCGTATAAAGAAAAGTTAGGGAATGTAAAATTTCTCAAGAAGCGCTGTGTAGATACACGTCTCGCTAAATAAATGTGAGTATCATTTAATGATGTATGTGGTTCATACAGTGAGGACCCAAACTCTGTCAATCTACTTGTCAAAAAATAAATTGGGACCGAGATGGACACAACATTTGTTGGTATTAAGAAATTTCTCAGTAAAGGTCAAGTACAGGTTAGGAAACTAGTATTGAACAGGTTAACTTAACATTTAGTATTTGAGACTTTTTATAGTTGTGCTCCATGCAAATTTATGCCCAATCGTATTGATCAAGAATAAGAATTGGACTTAATTCCAGTCTTTTCACTAATCAAGGCTCTTGCAGTTAATAAATATTATTGGTTCAGTTTTTTTTTACTTTCACTGAGTTTGATGTTGTTCTTTCACACGTTGCCTTTTAAATTATCATTAAAACTAAAAATTGCTTACGGATCTTTTTTCCCTGTTGAACAGGTATTTAGATCTGACTACAACCGCGTTTAAATCATAAATCAACATGCATTGTACTAATTTCGATACCTAAAAGTTAGATCGTGCCGAATATTGAATGATCTTTCAAATCGTGAAGGCAAACCCTGATATAAAGATTAATAACCGTGACGAGACGTAGAAGATCGATCAATCAAGCGTTTCGTTCATCAGATTTCGGGGCACGACCGCTTTCAAAGAGTTAAATTAATCAAGATAGTTCTTCGCAGCCGCTGCTGACGGCGTTGAAATCGGGTTTAGTGGTTTGGTATTTTTAATTTCCTCTAAGATAAGACAACAGATTAAAGCTGACCTGACCATCTTGAAAGTTCCCAATGGTTTTTGATTGAACCATAAACAATTTGTTGACCTAATGTTTAATTTTATGTCGCGGCTTTAGAGCTGAAAAAAGGAAGGAAAGAACAGTAAGAGATAAAGAGAGAGAGAGAGAGAGAGAGAGAGAGAGAGAGAGAGAGAGAGAGAGAGAGAGAGAGAGAGAGAGAATCTAATAAATATTTATTTATATTTATATATATAATTCTCTAAGGAAAAAAAAAAAGCTGCTCTATTTTGTTGAATGCTCAATCTAGGAAACACACGGTGACTTGATCGGTGCACTAAGTCTTGATGCATCCCAAATAGTGTTCTCTGACTGCTTAACTGTCAAATAAATAAATTTCATCCAATTGAGGAAGTTGACTGTGAAAATAAAATAAAGACATGCAATAGCTGGAATAGCTGTAAACAAATAAAATTCAATGACACTTATTGCATAAAACTGTAGGTTGAAAGAAGACAAGAATGAACTTGCACATACCAGAGTAAGAAAAAAAGTTAAGATAATGTTAAAAATTAATTAATTTTAGTTTCGGTTATTATCTCAAGCATCACACGTTTTCAGGTTTTACATGCCTGGGTAATTCTCACAAAATGTTGTAACAAAGAAAAAAAAATATCTAAGAAATGTGGATTTTTTTCATCGTGAGAAACGTACATTTAAACTCTAGGGGAATCCGAAGTCCCTGACCAAAAGAAATGTGTTTTGTGAGGTTATTGCAACATAAAAGTAAAAAGTTGAACACACATTAAATTGGTCGGTGAACCTGATGTCATGATAATGTCGGCAGCTTGTATGTAGAACTGTCATATGAGAACCATCCTGCTATCGGATTTCACAGTATTTCGCGACATGAAACTGTCCTTGCTGTAATGAATTAAACTGCCATTCGATGGTACAATAATTGCTGCCTTGTTATGGTACACGCAAAGCACTTTGCGAAACAACTGGGGGTGTAAAACGCTTTGGGATAGAAAATTCTGCGTGTTTTTCCTTATTTTCTTCTAATTCATTTTTGTGATGCGGAAGGATTAAAACCGAAACAAGTACAACGAGAGAAAGAAAAGTTCTCTTACTCTTTGGTGATTGAAAACCAACAGAATTGCGCATGTTCCTCTCAAGACTAGTTGGATAGCAACTTATATTAATTTTAATGGGTAAGTAGACAAGTTTAATAGCAACATTAATTTATTTTCAATGATAAGTAGACAAGTTTAATAGCAACATTAATTTATTTTCAATGATAAGTAGACAAGTTTAATAGCAACATTGATTTATTTTCATGGATCAGTAGACTAGTTGAATAGCAACATTGATTTATTTTCATCGATCAGTAGACTAGTTGAATAGCAACATTGATTTATTTTCATCGATCAGTAGACTAGTTGAATAGCAACATTGATTTATTTTCATCGACCAGTAGACTAGTTGAATAGCAGCATTGATTTATTTTCATGGATCAGTTGACCTCGTGCAGTTGATATAACTTTTTATCATTTGATATTCATGACTAATATTTACAAACTTAATGTTGAAAAGTCCACATTCAAAGGAATAATAATTTTGCTGAACTTTCTCTCTCTCTCTCTCTCTCTCTCTCTCTATATATATATATATATATATATATATATATATATATATTTCATTCACTCACTCACTTACTCCATCTCTTGCAAAGATATCAGTTTAAGAGAAGAAGAACAACTGTATTTCTACTACTTACTGCTACTTTCTATATTCTCAAAGCACATCATCATTATGGCATTGATCGTTTGTTGTAAATAAAACCTCTTTGATTGTTGTTTTTACCTTTGTTTTGTTTTGCTTGCCTTTCTCTTGTATTTTTGTTTTGCATTTTTGCTTCGCTGTGTAGGTTGTTTCAAAACTGGAAATGCAATCCATATGCATCGGGGAAAAGAAACTTTATATGTAATTAAATCGCAATTTATGTTGCTTTTGTTTCTATGGTTTATTTTCCTTTTTACTATTAAACTTCTTGTTGTTTCTTACAGTTCAAAAGTCTTTGAAAAGTCCCAGACCATGAACGGCAGTAAGATCCTTGACCTGTGGGTTGCGTGCAAAAACACGTCTTCGAGCAATCTTTTGTGACATAAAAACTAGCTGTATGAATGGTGAGGAGGTTGGGGAGGGAAGTGGGTGGGGGGGGGGGGTTGAGGTCTGATCTCACGCTCTATGCGTCTCCAAAATAGTTGAGAGGTTAATTTCCACAGCTTAGGACTAGAACCCACAACTACATACGGTATATCACTCATCTGTGACAGTAAGATTGACCGCACTGGACTAGCCCACAATCAGTGCTTACTGTTCCAGAGCGAACATTTTTTACAACCAATTGTTACACTCAGCTAGCTATTTAAAAGGTAGAAAAGGGCCCTCACTCTTAACCCTCCATACCAGCATAGGCAAAACAAAATTTTGAACTTACCCTCAGCCTCTCTTTCTCCTCTTCTCCACTTTCTTTCTTTCCCACTCCTTTCCAAATCCCCCCCCCCCCCCCCCCAACTTTTTACGATGCACAAACACACAGGGTTTGGTTGAGATAGTAGAATGATATATAAAGCTTCTTGGGAAATGCAGTTTACGACCGACCACGATTGGGCCATAGGTTAAGTGGGGAGGCCGTTAAAGACTATCTATAGTGTTTCCAATGATCAAGCTCAAACAGTTCTCTTGGTGGAATAATAAATGACCTATATGTGCATTGGAGCAATTATTCGATAAATATAGTTGTCCAGCGTTTTAGTAGAGTAAGCATTCGAAAGGCGCCGAGGAATTAATGTTTAGTGGATCTCAATCTCAATGTTTCTGATTTTCTTAAAATATGCTATGAGAGTTGCCTCCCTTTTGATATCTGTGTTGACACTGGTTCGATGGGAAAAAAAAACCACACACACAAACACACACACACAAGGAAAAAAACAATCAAAAAGTCTTGTCGTTTGACAAAGAAGCAAGAAGTGCTGTATCGGAACCGAAATTCTGATCGACTTTGTCTCCATTTTTTGTCATTATTAAAGCTATTATTGATTATATTCATTTGGTCTGAGAGAAGCAAAACGTAAAGGCATGGGTCAGCCTATTAAGGGAAAGTTCTTGAATCAAGCAGGCGGCACAAACAACTGGGCTCAATTATTGTTTGGTTAGGAACTTAACCAAACGTCTCGGTTGGATACTTTGCTTTGAAAATTGGTCACTGCTCCTCGGACGTTGGACGTCTAAAGTCCTGCTGAAGCACGCTTGTCGCTGGGCCGGACAGTCACCACCAAAGACGGCTCCCATTAGCGTCTATAACATACCCGCCTCAGAGAAGGAACCAATGCGCAGGGAAACAGAAACTCCAGTTAATGGTGACCAAATTTCACTGGAGAAAAGTAAAATTGTGTTCATACTTACACAACTAATTCTTCATTCCTTCAGGCTGGAGGGAATACAATGTTAAACGTGTAATTGTAGTAAATTTCTTGGCCGTGAAGCTCTATTTCTTTAACGTGTTCAGTAAGTTCGTTTCTAAAGATCATTTGGAGAATATTTCTGCGAAGTTAAAAAAAAAATTTAAGTCAAGAGATCAAAATAAAATTAATTGGATTTTGTGCCTAGATATTTCGATGTGACATGATCGCAGAATATTTTTGTGTTTAGTTGGAAGATGCTCAACGATTGCAGGCTTAACTTGGGAGAATTCATCTATGAGTTACGGGCTGTGGCTGTGCGCGTCTTGTCAGGTAAAGTTACATTGTATCGTAGTGAAAGAATGTTGTTCCTGTCTGTGCCTTGAGGTACGGTTCCTTCCCGTACAATCGAGAGTAAAGCGACGGTATGCAGGATGTAAATGTAATGTGAAAGAAAAAAAATAATAATTTGAGCACTCTTATCAATTATTCCAAATTAGCTTCAAACTATACATATTCACAAAATGAAAATATATTGAACGTTGAATTCTGTAATTTTGCAAAATGATTCAAAACATTCCGTGGAAACATAATGTCAAAAGAGTAATCTAACTTGAAGCTCAAACTCTTAAGCAAAATAAAAACTTTGGTCTCCAGAGGATACCTTGCCAGGAGCTTTAAGAATTTCAATGAAGACTATTAATTGTCGTGATGCTCGTCCGACTAAGTTACGTTCTAGCAAACAAAATATTTTTTTTTAAATGAATCAAGTAGCAGCGTCTATAATGATCTCCAACTATTTAAATACTGACCATCTTGATTTTGTTAATGTTAGCTAGTTTACCGCATTGTGATTGATAAGGGCAGAGAGAGAAAGAAAGGAGGAAGAAGAAAAATAAGAAGAGAGAGAGAGAGAGAGAGAGAGAGAGAGAGAGAGAGAGAGAGAGAGAGAGAGAGAGAGAGAGAGAGAGAGAGAAACAGATGAGTTATAGAGAAACAGGCAGCTAGACAGCTAGATAGAGAAAGGCAGATCTGTAGACAGAGAGGTTGGGTACAAGTACAGACAGACAGTCATGCAGGAAGACTAAGAGAAATGCAAAAAGTCAAATGTCATTGATTTTAATGTGAAATAAAAGAGGCATAAATTTGTATTTTAATTTATTAGAAACTAAAAACGTTATAAGATGAAAAATTATGTTTTAATAGGGTAGGTCAATTTCCTTTAGAATTTAGAATTTATCCTATAAAATCTTCTTGCATTTTGATCTAAGGTAAAATCAACACCTCAGATCTGGTGGATTCCTCGAATCTTGCTAATCAGTTATGAATTTGGTGAACTTATAGTTGAAGTTTGTGCCGCTGCGAAGAACTGGAGATAGTGCATTTCCTGCATACTGTGTCTATTGTGTTACTGGCAAAAATTAATAAACTTTACTCTTCAAAGACTTCAGAAGAAAAAGTTTTTAAAAAATCAATATAATTTTATCTGAAAAGCAACATGTCTTATATTGCGGAGGATAGTCAGTGGCGACCTCACAATGGACTTTACAAAGCAGGTAATTGGTCAAGTATACGTTGAAAGTAACATTTTTTACTGCTGTCTTTTTTGTTTAATCATGTTTTACTCCTTTGGTGTGTGCAATCACTAAAAAAGTCATGAGAATATCACATTTCAGCCATCCAATTTTGGTGACATTGTCAAAAGCTCAATCCATTCCCAACAGAAACTTTGCACTCCCATTTATCTTACGGAAAGTCTTCTGAGTGATCCCCTCAGTCCGTCCAAGCAGCATCTCAAGGCGTGTTTAATAAACTTAAATCTGTTTTTATAATTTAGAATTTAGGTCGTAGGTGAGGAAGCTTCTTCGTAAAAATTTGTCTCAAAGTTTCATACCCACATTTTGCAAAGCTAGTTTTCCACTCGGACTGTGACTAATTATACAATAATAAAGGCAGATCTATAATTCTGACAACAGTGATTGTTCCAGCTTTTGATAAGTTGTCCCATATTTAATGCTTCAACAATTAGCACAAATTTAAAACAGATTGAATACATACAGAACACACATATTTCCGGTCACTTAAAAAAAAAACCTCCTCAGGTCGTTTTAAATACTTAAAACATTTAGCTAGAATAAATTCGTTTAAAATGAGTTATTGTTTCATAGGATTGCTTGGCAAGATATGTCTATAGCGTGCATACACTGATATGCTCTTTACAATTATAATGCTCCTATTTCAAAGAACTGTATTTTATTGGAACTGGCGTCTTACCTCTAGAGATAAGGCATCGCAATACAAACAACTTTTACTATTTTGACTTCCTGAAATATTATGCATTTTTTGCGAATTCAAAACTAAATAAACGAAGATTCATTACGAAATATTTCAGTGGTTCATTAAATTAGCACTTCTTTAAAATGAATTCATGATAGATGCTTTTCGCAAAGGAGGTACAAATTGCAGCATAAAAATAAAGTGCTAGTGGCCTTGATAAGGTATATCTGCCTATCTATTCGCTGAGAATCATTTTACAGAATTCGGAACCCCTCCCCGGGGTCGGTGCCTGAACGTTGAAGTCCATATTGCTCCATTTTGCTCGGTGTTGCCTTGTTATTTATGTGGATGCGAATCTGCCACACAAGAAGATTTAAACGTACTACTATCATTACTTTGTCCTGTCAACTAGTGAGTTTGCTCTGCAGATTAGCGTTTTGTTTGATATCTCGTTAATGTTCATGGCTCACATTATCACAGCGCAAGAGTTACAACTGGCATCCCTAATCTCTCTCCCGCATGTTGACAAGGAAACCTAGAGTGTAATCTACGACGTGCCCCTCCCCTAACATTCCATGATGTAGCAGTTAGCGATTCAAAGCTCTCTCTCTCTCTCTCTCTCTCTCTCTCTCTCTCTCTCTCTCTCTCTCTCTCTCTCTCTCTCTCTCTCTCTCTCTCTCTCTCTCTCTCTCTCTCTCCTATCTTCCCCCCTCTCTCTTTCTCTCCATTTCTCTCTCTGCTTTTAAATTCCACCCCACTTAAAAGTCTGTCCACTGAATATGCTTGTCAGCCTGTCCGTCCATTTGATTCTTTTTCATTCTCTAATGTAGACCTACTAAACCAACTAGTTTGTAAAGTACAGCATAATACCAAACCCGACATTCTTTTCCAATAGAAAGTAAGCTCGCATTATTTTAACATTAAAACTTAAGGATATTAGAGGCCGCATAAAATAACGCGGAACAAGTTTTCGACAATTGTTAACTAATTCTTTTGGTTCGAACACGATACATCGTTAAGTTTCTTCACATTCTTTTTACACTGGCCAAAGTAAGCTCAATTCATATATCTCTATATGAAAACAACTGGGATCTTTGAGACAGAAAATCCTCAAACGAAAAAAAAATAATATAAGCGGGATTTTATTTGGTGTTGCGGTGTGCCTTTTTATTTTCATTAAACGTGGCTCACATGACCTACAAAATATTGAAGAAGTTAAGTGAAGAAATTTTCATTCTTAATCAATATGTGAATCTTCAAGATTTCTTCCACTTAGAATTAAAGGGGACGCATTGATTTGGTTTATTTGAACCAGACAGGCATGTTTCTTTCAAATCTGTGTAAAAGTTAAAGACTGACGACGGCTGTTAAGCTCAACGGAAGCTTGACAGTCTCAACCTGAAAAAGACTGAAGAAAACAACCGAAAAATCCTTCTGTGAAATTGATAAAAACTAATTTGGCGCGTGCGAAGTGGAATAATTATTGTTGATTGATTGCTGTATAGTGTATAGTTATTTTACTCGAAAGAGATTAGAAACTTTGACATGCCCTAAATGGTTTGTAAAATTGGCACCTCCCAATGTTCGAAATACAAAATTAGTAAGAGTGGTTTAGTCATTAAGAGAGAAAATAGTTGAATATATAACCGCAAAAGGAATGAAACGATGCATTACGCACACAGCTTAATAAATAAATAAATGAATAGATAAATAAAATGCATTAAGTACTAAATTAGAAGCTCAGTTTCCGAACATGAAACTGCAAATTATCTAAGCGAGGTATATGAAATACAAGCTAAGCAATCTATTCAACTGATGTTCATATTACATCAGTATATGCAGATGGCTTCTTTTACTACAATCATCACGCTTACCACAACGGACGATTAAATCATGCAGCAATGTAACTTGTTAATACCTCTAATGCAGATGTTACAGCAATCTCTTTATGTATCAGGTTATGGCTTAGTTCGTAGAGTGTTGGGGTATCAAAGGGGAAGTCTACCTTCAAAACCTGTTTGGGGCGATCTAGTTGTGAGATCGAACTTTATCATTGTTAACCCAGTATTTGACTTGATAAACAGTCCTCTTCTCAAGTGGAAGAATATTCTGAAGTTTATAATGATATCAAATGGATTCATTGCGCTTGTGTCGTCCAGGTCAAGTTTCTACCACCAGTCAGCACAGTCGCAGCCAATCTAAGGTGTTCCCTCGTCGTCAGCCTTGGAGAGGTATGATGGACACCTTCCTCTCTATGAGGCGGATGGCTCGCTACAACAGCTGCTCTGGTGTCATCCGTGTGGCTCTCGTCTCGCTGCTTCTGATCGCCTTCATCAAACCTCTGAGGAACGCCCTGGTGCCCATGTGGCCCAAGGTCTACAGAGACATGAGCACCTACAGGGTGAGTCTAGTCTAGAATATTTTGCAACCTTACCTTGACTATCCGAGTGGGAGTGAAACACCTACCTGAAATGAAGGAAAAAGTACCCTACTAAACCTTAATGTCGGTTAATAATTAGTGAAATATTTTGTATCTATGTTTAATTTTCTTCTTGGCATAACTCTTGTTTGCGTATATCATTTGTAAATTTACTTTTGTCTAATCACTTTTCGCAGCTTCTTCGGTCAAATATTATTTTTTTTCTCTTTTCTTCTTTTTTTTTAAAATTTCTTTGAAAGCTAAAGAGGTACTGAATATAAAAAAACACCACAACATTACTGTCAACAGCCACTCCTCTCCGGTGCCTGAGATGAACAAAACGATTCCGCCGCAGACAGCGTTCTCTTCTCGACATACATTTTTTTCCAACTGCAGCGTTCACGTTTAAATTTCAATTAATCAAAAGGTATATTTAATACCTTCTAAAAATTTGAATAATTTTTTTAATGATTCCACACGAGTTGCCCCGGTCGATCATTTACACTGACTTTGATTATTGTCAACTAACTTGCTGATCATAACATAACGCCAAAAAAAAATGATGAAGTTATTTATGGGTAGTGGCCTAAATAACAAACATCGAAGCTCATTCTAAGGCAATTCACGGAAGTTGTCTTTATTACTTTTACCCTTGAAATTTCTAATCATATTTATTTCCCAGAACCATGATGGTAAAATATCCCCAATTCTGACAAATGCGGCATAAGTAATTTAAAATTAACATTCAACTCGAACCTAAATAATAAGTGTTGTGTCAGGATTTAATGAGAGTTGAAAACAAAGTGATTCCGCTTTATTTTGCTTTAGATATTTAAGTTCTGTTGCTGTTTGTTTATTTTTTTTTATTTTTTTATTTTGTGTGTATGGTGGTTTGTTTTTTTTTTTTGGTCCTTTGTTTGAATGTTTTGTTTTTTTTGTTCAATTATTTGCTTTTATTTTACTCTTTTTACTTCTCGATGTAATATTAAGGATTACAAACAAAATCCAGATCTGAAGAGGTTTTAGTGAACGGTTGTGAGCAAAAAGAAAACAATATAGCCTAGGAATATCTGTGTGATGCTGTTGTCTAGAAGTGGATAATGGGTTCTAAAATTGTTGTGTTCATGGTTCGAATCCCTGTTGACCTACTTAACACGCCGAGTCACTGGTAAATGCCCGTTACGCTTTGAAGCACTCAGGTATAAAACGATTTTTCAAGGCAAGACATTCATGAAAAACCTGTTGTGAAGCATTTGTTCTATTTTTTTTTTTTAAACCAACATCATTCTGTGAGGGTTGAGTTAGACCGTCGGAGAACCTGTTGTAACGATATGAGCAGCTAGCAGTTATCACTACTAAAACATTTATATTGCCGACAGGTTTATTGATCAACTCTTATCCAAAGATTAACACGCATGCAATCAATGTCGCGCTTTGCCTGTTTTGCAGGCCTACAAAGGGGAAAGCTTCTACGTATGATTTTTCGAAACAGTTTAGTAACCTACTTTTGCATAATAAGTTACTTTTGTTGCTTTGTGCTGTGGATTGCATTGCACTTTGCTACTGGAGTTTCATTTTTCATAAGTAGCGTTCATAAAATTGTGCTCGATATATCTTTTTTTCTCAAGGAGCCGAAAAAGGAATAAAACATCTCAAGACATGATCATTAATTTTTTGTTGCTTAAAAGACGAAAACAAATAAATTATTGCAGTGAAGCGTGGCCGATTACATGAAAAATAACGTATTCATTAGGCTGCAAAACTAGGTCGATCTTGGAATCTTTTTTCGGAAGAATGAATGTTTTCAAATAATTGCTAATGATAATAGAAAGCAACCAGTCATACTAGATCTAGATCTAGTTGTTCACTCTGAATGAATCTGTCTGAACAGGTTACTCTTTCACGCTGCCACGATACACATAAACACTCACGGAAAGCAAAGGCATTGAAAGTAATTATATAGTGGTAACACTTTGGCGGAATCACTTTAAAAAGAAGACCTTTTTTTATAACGCTGAGTCGGGAAATTGGAAATATAAAGTTTACGCGTCGGCTAGAATGAAAAGGCTTTGTCTGCTTTATATCTGCGATGCCCTTACCTTTTTTTTTTTACTATCGGGAATACTATCTTTATTTGTAATTGAGTCAATCTGGACTCGATCTTTCGTTTACACAA
The DNA here is from genome assembly GCA_033675545.1 of Elysia crispata. NCBI lineage: Eukaryota > Metazoa > Mollusca > Gastropoda > Plakobranchidae > Elysia > Elysia crispata. Next base: position 68,935 of record JAWDGP010002150.1, on the reverse strand, counting down.
TATTGTTGGAGCCTCTGCAGCATAAATATATTTGAAATTTATCAATTTCTGTCGTAGAATGTCTTTCCTTTTGATATTAATTTGCTTTAACGTACCGTATGTACACTTGCACCAGTTTTAATAAACGGTTTTGTTTGTTTTTGTTTTTTTTTTTAAATAAGCGCATAATAAGTTTTTGAAAAAAAGAATCTCGAGGAGTCAAAATTAATGAAGAACATAGCAAGGAATAGTAATTTGGGGGAGGAGGGGTTAAAAAAAAGAACTGATGTTTGAACGCTAATTTAATAATTATTAATTTATGACGTTATATTTTTTTCTTTTTTTCAGAAGAAAGTAAAGATGAGATAAGAACATTCATGTGTCTGAATACTAAAAAAAGGAAAGAAAATTGAATGAAAGAGCTCCATGACTCTCTAAATTAAAAGGAGTTTTTAACTTAGCTTTGAGTAACAAATAATTGATAGATCTATTGGGATCATTGATTCAACTAGTAAAAAAGTCTCGACAATCTTTGTGATTTTGAGATGCATTTAAAATGCTTAAAATAATAAACATCTTCTTGAAATGCTTGTTTATTTATCGTTGCTTTTTCTATCGAAAATAGAAATTTAAACTTTAAAAAAGTGAAACTTTCTAAAGCACAATAAGTAATGAATGAGTATTAAAGCAAAGCATTCAGTCCAAACTGTAAAGGTAGAAGTTTAATTCGTCCGTCTACATTCCCTCTGCCCATTTTTTTTTTTTTCAGTTAGATGGAATCAGATTTTAGAATCAGACTCCTTTTAACGCACTAAGTTTTCTCTCTTTTGTGAATTAATCATACTTGATCTTCCAAACAACTGGGTGTCCCAGGTAGCACCCCCCTGCGTTAGTTAAAGAACTTTCTTATCATAAATTCCATTGCCCTGTTGGTGAACTATTTTTTTTCCTCTTTTTTGACAATTTTTTTTTAATTTATATCCACGTTTTTCCTTGTGTAAACAAAACCGGAGGCTGAAAATTGATGGCCATCTTCAAAGCGATGTGTTTCTGCAGAGTTTATAAAATTTCATAATACAATTATAAGCATTTTTTCCCTCATATTATCTTTCAGGTGATCACCATGTATCTGGAGGATGCGTTCTTCTTTGTGGAGACCAGACCTTTCACCGGGTCTTGTACCGCTGTACACGAACATCTGCTCAAGGTGCGCATGCCTCGCCTGGAGGAAATGCCTGTGTATGAGATGGACGACTGGAGCAGACACATGGCCCGCGTGAAGCCTTCCCTCCCAGCCGACGAGTTCGAGCTGCTGGACAAGTTCAAGCCTTCCATGACGGCCCAGGAGCAGAGGTTCATCATGTTTGCCATGCTGTCGGCCACCCAGGCCATGACGGCCTTCAACATTACACACCTGGTGAGGGGCGGCTCCCTCATTGGCTACTGGAGGCATCACGGCCGCATGCCGTGGGACGAGGATATAGATATTCTGGTCGATTCTTCACAGTGGAAACTCGCCCGAAAGGTTCTGATTGATTTTACCTTGTTTGTCTTTTTGCTTGTTGATTTCCTTCTTATTTCTTCTATTTTGACGCCCCCTTCTCTTAAACACAGTTCTTTTTCGTTTTGACGCGACCATAGAAAGCCAAAGATGTATTTAACATTGAAACTTCCCTTACTGATTTTGTTGTTGTTGTTGTTGTTGTTGTTTGTTTGGTTTGGTCTTTTTAATAGCAAAAAAAAGATGTTGCTTCCACTACTACTACTACTACTACTACTACTACTACTACTACTACTACTACTACTACTACTACTACTACTACTACTACTACTACTACTACTACTACTACTACTACTACTACTACTGCTGCTGCTGCTGCTGCTAGCAGAATTGTTTTACTACTAGTGCTGCTACTGCTGCTACTTTTATTACTAATTTATTCAACTAAGTGTTTCTAAAAATCAACATCAACATCTTGTTTCTACTATTATGACTATAACATTTGCAAAAATCACAACGACTAGGAATGCTCGCAACCATTTTTATAAAGAAAGGAACTGAGTGTAATTAATCCGATAAGTTGTCTTTTTTTCATTGCATACACGATTTTTATAGATTTATTTTGACCACGAAAACATAAATTCGTTGCGCCTTTTTTTTTTTGTTTATTATACAACATCATTTTCAGCTACTCCTCCGACTCTCATGAGCACTCACCCGTAACTTACCTAATCTAGTCTCAAACACCTTGGGATATAAAAATCGATATTTCACCTGAGTTGACAGTCTCTTTATTTTTTAATGAATGGAAATTCGAGGGCCGAGCCCCAACACAAAGAGTTGGCCAAGAAGGTAAGCAACAGAGTCTGTTGCCAGTCTGTTGTGGGGGGCAACATTCTCCTAAACACTCTACTGTTTCAAGTTTGAACAGACTTGACACTCTCATAAACAGATTTGCAACGCCTATCATCAAAATGTCATTTCTGTTCTTTCTGTTTTGTTTTGTTTTTATTTTATGTTTATTGTTTATTGTTTCTTTTTTTTATGACAGCCGTCTTGTACTTACTATGTTTACTTCTTTTATCAACTCTCTTGTATTTTGTCTTGCACTTTTTATCTCTCTGTCAGATCTGCCTCTCTTTCTATATCTCTTCATCAATATAGCTCGTTTTTGTTTGTTTCTTTCTTTTTGACTTTTTTTTAAATTTATCCGAGCCCTCCCTCTCTCTCTCTCTCTCTCTCTCTCTCTCTCTCTCTCTCTCTCTCTCTCTCTCTCTCTCTCTCTCTCTCTCTCTCTCTCTCTCTCTCTCTCTCTCTCTCTCTCTCTATCTATCTATCTCTCTCTCTCATATCATGGAAGCAAGATTATTTTGCATTAAGGTATTTTTTTATAATTATACTCATGGCTTCAATGCTTTAGTTCAAAAAAAAGAACGAGAGAGAGAGAAAGAGAGAGAGAGAGAGAGAGAGAGAGAGAGAGAGAGAGAGAGAGAATGAAATGGAGAAGGTATAATTATGTTGAAAACTTAGAACTAAAAACTTAGGGAGCACATAGTTCGCGCAAAAGGTTTTTTTTCTTTCTAATTTATTGTTTTCGTTGACAGTCGCAAGACTAATATTAGAGAGAGCAAAAGAATTTTATTAAAGTACTACATGCGTTCACTGGAATCTTTTTGTTATGCTTACGTTCGTATTTCAAATGACATTAGGGTTTGCTCTAGACCTTCATCTGAAATGTATCCCAATGCCCGAAATCTTGGTAGCTTTGCAGGGCATTTTTTAAAATCCCTTTTACACCTTGAAAATATTCAATCCTTTATTTGGTCAATAACAGAGCTGCAAATTTCCATTTGTAAAAAAAAAAAAAGAAATATGAGATAGATAGAGCATAGAATCATTGTTCCTAGATTTACAATCTTTACAGTCTTTTTTCAATACATTATGGAAAGTATCGGCTAAGTATTATATTGTAATGCTAAAAAGCTAATCATTCATTTTTGTTTTTATATTTCATAAACTAAAATTCTGCATTCTGAGTACACTAAATGGTTCGTGCATTAATACAAAAATTAGACATTTTTTGTTTTGTTTTTTATTTATTTATTTTGCTTCCTTGCCATTATTGGCTTTTTTTCTTTTTAGTTGTAGTTTTGTTTTTTTCTTTTTTGTTTTGTCTTTTTTTTTTTTTGTGTTTGTTTTTGGGGGGGGGGGGGGAGATCGGTTTAAAACGTCTTCAAGCCAGATGTATGATGTGAAAATATTCAGTTGACCGGATATTCCCGAGAACCAAGCAGTAGATGCCGGTGGAAACAGTTCAATATTTCTTTGAATAAAATAGACTGATGTGACATTTCGACGCAAGTAGTAGTTGATTTCTTGTGCACATTGTTAGGCATTTATGCATCGGCTATGTATTCCCTGATTTAGTAGGCTTTATCTAAATCTATTCATCGGTGAGGATATTGATTCAATTTTATCTTTCTGTTTGATTGTTCTGGGTTTTTTTTTACATTGATGTCCAGGTCCTTTCCTGTCTGCCCGATCTCCAGCTAAACATGGACCCCCAGCACATGTGGAAACTGTTCCACAAAGACGCCACGTTGTGGAAGAATGAAAAGTTCATCAAATTTCCCTATGTAGATCTCTTTCTCTACCGCGCAGATGAAGACCACGTATGGCCTCTGACAATCTGGATGAAGATGATCACTATGAAACGCCAGCATTCCTTGCCGCCCAGAAAAGGCGTATTCGAGGGCTGGCCTATCTCCATTCCCCACCGACCAGCTGACGTGCTTCACGAGCTCTACCCCGGCCGCATCATGGCCGACTGCTACTCTCAAATCTTCCACCGGCGAGCTAGAGAGAGAGTTCCCCACAAGCAAAGAATCTACGTCCCGTGCTCCATGTTGCGGGGCATCTATCCTCTGGTTGTTCGCCGTTTGGATGGAGGGGGAGTAGTTGAGGAACGGAGGCTTGGCTCGAAGCTCTTGTCGACGTTTAATACCACCTACAACGGTTTTTTGGAATAAAAGAAAAGACTACATGTATCATTTAGTGATTCAATGGAATAAGCAGTGCGCCGAAGAGACAAAGACAATCTGTTCTTGCTTGTTCCATTAGAACCATTTTATTTTAATGAGAGCAATCCAAGGCCGAGCGCCTGTCTTCAAGCAATGTCGATCATGAAAACTTAAAGAATGATTGGGTTTTCTTTTAGTTTTATACTCTGCCAAGGTTATTTATATAAGCAATGTCAACACAAAAGACGTTACATTATGTGAAAATTGTGCTCACCGACGGAAAAGGCTCATCATAATTATATTTAACAGCGCTATTCTATATAGTTCAGAGGTCAAGCTTTCATTTTTCTCAAGATTTTATTGTCATGAGCCAATTGTTTTTTTTCCCTTCATAACGCCTAAAAATACGAATGTTATAATGGAATAATACCTGGAAGGCAGTGAATTGAATTTTAGTTGGTTTATTTTTTAGAATAATTATAACCACACGGGAAAAACATAAACTATCCATAATATACTAACGGATGGAAGTGGCTGCAGAAGATTCTATTTGTTTGCTGCTCAACATTCTTCAAGCTGATTACAGTGCAATTTCCGTCCTTCAGATCTGCATGAATAGGCACTAGCATTGCGAAATCAATTAACTCTGTATTTCAATATTTTACATTGATTTCTAACAAATGTTAATAACGTGTCTATCTCATCATGGTTGAAATGTGAGTTGAGGTAGAGTGGGCAATAAAATTGAATGCCTATACATTGACTTTTATGATTTATCTTTAAGGAGAAATATAAACAGAACCATGCTGCTCTTTGGTCCACCTACAAGCACATAAAAATGTTTTTTCCTCGCAGCTCAGTCACCTGTATTCCGCTTAAACATAGCCAGAAGTTCATACGTGAATTGTTTGTGGTTAAGTCTGACAACAAACACGTTTCAGTACAGTACTACTACTACTACTACTACTACTACTACTACTACTACTACTACTACTACTACTACTACTGCTGCTGCTGCTGCTGCTGCTGCTGCTGCTGCTACTACTACTACTAAAATAATAATAATAATAATAATAATAATAATAATAATAATAATAATAATAATAATAATAATAATAATAATAATAATAATTCAATAAAAAGGAGGAGAAGACGAAGAGGAAGAAGAAGAAGAAGAAGAAGAAGAAGAAGAAGAAGAAGAAGAAGAAGAAGAAGAAGAAGAAGAAGAAGAAGAAGAAGAAGAAGAAGAAGAAGAAGAAAAAGAAGAAGAAAAAGAAGAAGAAGAGGAAGAGGAGGAGGAGGAGGAAGAAGAGGAAGAGGAAGAGGGAGAGGGAGAGGGAGAGGGAGAAGGAGAAGGAGAAGGAGAAGATTTTAAATTTATTGCTATAATCATCATCCTCATCATCATCATCATCATAAGTTGTTTATTTTTTTAATTATCATTGATATTTATTGCGATGATTTTTATCACAAACACATGTAAATAGTAACAAATCATTAGACTATTGAAGAAGAAAGTGTGAATTATTCTTAACCTTCAACAACTCTGGAAATTTGCAATTTCTTAAAGCAAACTACAAATCTGCAGAGCTGCAAGCATTGTACATCTTTCATTATTTTTCTGACATGCATAATTAATATTTTTTTGTTTCATTTTTTACTCTCTATTTATTTTCACACCCCTTTTCCCCTTCCCTCTTTGCGCAGTCTGTATTTACCTTTAATGACGGACCATTTTTTGCCCATCGAGTCACAATAGATTTGCTGTCAACAGTCTTTTAGTGTTGGTGCAAGTTGACTGCTTTAGTTTTTTCGAAAATTGAAAGCCTCAGCGTACCCAAATGTCACAAGAATGAGTTGTTTTATTGTTGGTCGTTTTTGTTTGGTTTTTGTTTATTTGATTGTTTTACATTTTTTTCCATTATTTCGATTCGTCTCCAATTGTAAAAGTGTATGAAATATATATTTCTATTGCCACATATTGTTATATGAATGTAGACCATTGGTCTTTGAGTTGTTCATTGTAATTCTTTTACAACTAGTTTTTTATTTACAAATATGACTGATAAAAGAAATAGAGTAAACTGTGTCAAAACAGAAGGCGATATAGACCAAGTGGACCAGAGAAATAAATAGATAAGCGGAGAGAAATTTTAAGGTATGTAGCTCGTTCGAAAAAGAATAATAAATGATTGGAAGAAAATAAGGAATTAAAAAGATTAAAGATATGAAAGCAGAGAGGCAGAGAGACAGAGAGACAGAGAGACAGACAGAGAGAGAGAGAGAGAGAGAGAGAGAGAGAAAGACAGAGAGACAGAGAGAGAGAGAGAAAGATGGGGGAGATAAAGAGAGAGGAGAATAACAATAGAAAGAGAGTCAGGATAAAAAATTGCTAGAAAAAAAATGGCTGGTAAAAATTCTCTGTAGAATTATCTCTGTTTATAGATCTTAGTAGACGAACTGTTGTGTATTGGTCAAGATAAGATGCCTCTACTCGTATTATCCAATGACAGCTTTGCAAAGTTGCTGAACTCCAATCAAACTTTTGGCACTATTTATTACAGACGCATCAATTTCATGTATAATTCAGCTCTTAATTTATGTGAAAACGCGGAATGTTACAGTTGCTTTTTAAATTTCTTACTTTGGTTAACTTACCTACTCTCAAAAATAATTATTTTTCGGAAAAGAGACGCGAATAGTTTAGATGTATCTTTTGTCTACTTACTCCATTTAGATAGAGTATAATTATATGACAGGTTTTTTTCTGTTGTTGAAAAGGACGAAAAAATCGACCTTTACAAACAGTTATGCCGCAAATGTGTGAAAGTTTTTCGAAATGATTCCTTTTTCAAACTAAGCTTAATGTCAAAATTGTTCATGAATGAATCCAGTGTGTTTTCAAATTAATTTCCGATCTATTTTAATATTTTTTTCAAATACTGCCATCAAACAAGAGTGTGCAGACTCGCATCTTCCCTTCACTTCTGTATTTTTCCCGCGGTTTTTGTTCTTTGCTTTATTTGGGTGAATTTGGCGTTCAGTGACAGTTTATGGTTGTGTATGTGACGATCACACAAGGTGCTAGAGACACCTGTACGAGTTCAATTACAACAAATTATTTATATTTGTCCCTAGGAAAACCATTTAAGGAGGGACCATCTGAAGCCTGTTATTCGACTATTTTCTTCTTTTGTACGTATCCATTAAAAATTATAACTTAGCTTCGCTAATAGGTCTCAAGTTAAATACCTCCATTAGCTTTTAATTGTGTTCTGTGTCTTATTTTTACAATGTTGAACAGTAGGTTTATTTGACCAGTTTGAGACTAGATTGAATGTCAATAGGATACTAATTTTCAAACAGAGACGATGCAGATAATTAGTTTGATATACATAATACATAAAATAATGTTTTTGTTCATTTTATCCAGATCAAAAATTTTGATCGATGTAACAAACTTTGTTCTCTGTAGTTATGCAGTTAATAATTGTCATCTTTAATGAACAAAATATTTTTTCATTGATTTTAGGTCGAAGTAAATGCTAAATTATATTAAAAAAAAATAGTCTAGGAAATTAACAGCGGTGGTTGTGTTAAAAGTAGCAGGTCATTTTCTATGTTCCTGAGGTGGGGAAAAGAAAAGGAAATGGGAATATAAAAATATCAAGAAGTAGTTACATTTCCTACTATGGTACAATGAATGCAAGGAAACCTACGGTCTAAGAGACACGTGATTTATAGAACTTATGGTAGGATATACGTGCCATAGTTCCAGTGGCCCATGCCAGCAGCAGTTCTGTGCGAGTCCCATCACCTCTCTGGCCTGTCTTGACCTGCATCCAGTGGCGCCAGCAGCACGCTTCGCCGCCCGCAAAAAGTGAAGGGAGGGAAAACTGGCCTGTTTCACGCCATCGACTGTTTCAGACTTTTCGCTCTATTTCTGATGAAACATTTTTAAAAGAAAAATAATAATAAAAAAAAAAGATATAAAGATTGTTTCTACTTTAGGGCTTTCTTTCTGTTGTTGCTACGTTAGAAGTCAGGGCCGGTTTAAATTATTAGCCCAGGAGCTTACATTTTTTTTTTAGTTCAACCTCTTGAGAGTTTCGTCTGCTTTTACTTTAATTGCATAGACTGACTTATCTTTCTAATCAATGATTGAACTCACAATTATAATTATTTTAATCATTAATAACATGTTATCAAAATAAAGAATTGACCCGGAAGAGGCATACAGAAAGGAGAAACAAGAATATAATTATAAAGAGATGAAAAGATGTGATGGAGAAAAAAAAAAATGAACGTAAGAAGAGCAAAGGAGGGAGTAAATGCAAGGAATTGAAAATAGATAGGTGTGAACATATAATATATATCTAAGGTACAAATAAATCATCATCACCAATGCGTTTTCTACCCTTTCTCAGGGTATAGACCAGTAACGACACTTTCAGCTATTTCTGCCTTGTGTTTTTCTCGTTTCTTTCCTGTGGCAGACCTCTTCCATGTCGACTATATGATCCTTCATCATCCTTGTTCATTCTGAAGTGTGAGATCCATTGAAAAACATGTCCAGTAAAACGATCTTGAGTTACCTAAACACATTTCCTATTCATGTGTCATTTTCCCTGTCTTATTTCAGTTTGAGTTGTCCTTGGCCATGTTTTTCTTTCCCCAAAGAAATTCATGTCCCATAGTATTTTATCAGATTAACATTCTCCTGAACCAGGTGATGAGATAACTAGGTTTTCCTCATATCTCTGCATTTTGGGCTACATGGTACACCCAAGAGAATTTACATTTGGTTTGAACATTTCTGTATGTTATATTTTCATTCAGATGGTATAACCATTCCTACTTTTGCTTAGGTTGTTTAATGCGATTCTCGCTTTACGTGTCCACGGCTTAACATCCTCTGTAGTAACATTTGTTCCTTTCACCTCACTACCCAGAAAAAGTGAGTTGTCTACCATCTTAGGAGGTTTATTTTCTACCTTTCTACCTTCAGGCCTGAGTGTTGTATTAGCAACGTTTTTTCAGGTGCTATACTTATGAGACGAATCAAGCAGCTTTGAACACAACAAAAAAAAAAAAAACAAAAAAAAACAAGTTTTGAATCGAAGTCAACTGCTAACCTCTTTTGACAGAAATATTGAAATATTAGGCTATTGAAATGATACATGAGAAAAAGACTATGAAGGAGGTCGATATTCTCAGGTGGAAATTATTTTTATCCCAGTTATAATCATACAGTTGGACTTGGTCTGAACAGTGTCAACCCTACCCACCTGAATGGCTGTATCCTGGCCTATGTCTGTGGGGAAACCTTAACATCTAGGTAAAAAATATAAATGAGACACAGTATGTTTGAAAAATAAAAGTCTCAGGATTCACGCTGGGGATCGGGATCAAGCAGAGGGGAAAATAAAAAAAAGGCGGAGGATGAGAGTTGTGGGGAGAGGGGGGACTCTGAGATCTGACAAAACGTTATTAGGTCTGGACAGCAAAGGGAACCAAGAGGTTGGTTTAAAACATTTTCCTCATTTTTATACTTAGACTTCGTCTCGGTATCTGGATCTGGGCGTGTGAAACAAAATACTTGACCGAAACCACTGAACTGGAAAAGTTCTCTCTTGTCCTCTCCCTCGACATACCACAGCATAAGCTTATAGTTATACTACTGAAATCCAGGATCAGGTATACAGTTTGCTCAATGGATGCTTCTGTGGTGGACTCCGAGACTGAGTTATGCTTTCCCTCGTTCTTTGTTCGAATATGTAGCCATAGTGTTGCAAGGTATAATTATGAAAATCAATAAATCCCCAGCCACTATCTACAGTTTGACACTTGGCATGCTTGATTGGCAAACTTATTGCCAGTTTTCCGACACTTGAATATGAGCCTTCATTAATGATCCCTTCAAATATTGGAGATGAATTGATTAGCGGTATGTCACAACTTTGACTAACACGGCTCTCTATCAGAAGATATTTGTTAGTCGTTACAAGAAGGTGTCTATTCGAGAAGAAAACTCCCAGATGTAATTATCGGGACGGATTCTTTCCAATGCAATAAAGTTGTTCATGGCTGAAAAGAGATGAAGACTTTTTTTTCATATTGTTCCTTGAAAGTTAAAGAACAGGTTTTGGATATCCAGTCTTTATATCAGAGCCTTTCAAAATGCAGGTCAAAGCTATCAACATTACAGATGCAGTTTTCAATAATACCGCGGGTGGCACCCAATCTTTCTTATACAATAAATATGTGTAAGAAATATCCGCTGTAGCTGCATTAAGAGGGACGTGATATTATAGATTGCTACTTGTTATATTGCTGGCAACAACAATGTTATGGTATTATATCCAGCAGAAAAACTGTTTAACAAGGAGTTTCCTTTGTCATACTCACGGGTTCCAGAAATTGATTTATTTACTGCTGTAGCTAATCACCAACTTCGCAAGAATGTTAATTCATTTTAGATTGACCCTCAAGCATTTGAAGTCATGTGTTTCATCTTTGTTGGAATAGATACAGATTTTCTACCTGTAGCTTCCCGTTAACTTCATCGATATGGTGGCGTTCACAAAGTTATATAGATAATTATTTCCTGTTTGGTTCATCCACGTTTAATACCAAAAACTTGTAAAAAAAATTATACCCGTATAACGCACAAGCTACTGTATCATGCAACGCCCTCTAGGCAACAATCTTTTCTTATATTTTCTTCTTTGAGAATCTATGGTTATGTGTTATCACATCATCAGACAATATATCAATCGTACCGAACCGTTCAGGGTATCATCACAGCTTTCTATCAGCTTCATATTTCCTCACAACGAGGTGACAATATCTGCAGAGTCTGGGTGGATCAAATTGACTCTACATAAAGCTGGAATGAACCCAGACATATTTTAGTCTCTACTTACATCCATCTCGGCAGTTCGTTAAAATGTAGACATTTCTACCATCCTGCAGGCAGTAGGCTGATCAAGGCGATTAACATTCACAAGATTCTACAAGCAGCAAGATTTATCTGACCGAGCAACATTTGATAATCCTCTACTCTACAAGGCCCAGCAATTAGTGATAGTAACTCTCTCAACTCACAATATTCGAAGCTAAATGGTACCATCTCTCTGTTTAATACGAATAATATAATTGAGGCTTGTTGCAGTGTCCGCACGCTATGTAATCCCAGTGAACAGTCTTACACTAGCTGAATTGTTGCATTGATTTGCTGGAATGGGGTTGATCTGAAACAACGTTTATTGAATTACTTATGAATCTATTGAAATATCCCAAGGCAGTTAAATTAACTAAGAACGGGCTCAACACCTTCGCAGATTAAATCAACCATGTTTTTAATGAAGTTACGCCACCAAATCGAATTCTGTTTAACTTCATTGAGGAATCGTATTTTGTGTTTTTATGAGCATTTTTATATCATGTATATACAAAATGGATGGTCTTCTAACCTGAGAGCAGCTTTATTATGTTTCTTATTACAATGTATACTTTTCTCATTGAGCATTGTTTTCATTGATCTACAAAAGTTCGTTTATGGAATGATCTTATAAGATTTTTACTCATTTGTCGTCTTATGCTTATGGAATCCTAAAAAGGTAAAAGGGTATAGGGTATCAGTTGGCTGATATTTTTTCTCATGTTTTTATCAATAAAGAAAGCAAAATAATGTAGAAAGCAAAGAGCTTTTTTGTACTTAAGGTTTGAAAGATAATCCAACAAAACAAACAAATTAGACCAAATTAGTAGTAGTAGTAGTAGTAGTAGTAGTAGTAGTAGTAGTAGTAGTAGTAGTAGTAGTAGTAGTAGTAGTAGTAGTAGTAGTAGTAGTAGTAGTAGTAGTAGTAGTAGTAGTAGTAGTAGAAGTAATAGTAGTAGCAGCAGCAGCAGCAGAAATAGTAGTAGTAGTAGCAGTAGTAGTAGTAGTAGCAGTAGTAGTAGTAGTAGTAGTAGTAGTAGTAGTAGTAGTAGTAGTAGTAGTAGTAGTAGGAGGAGGAGGAGGAGGAGGAGGAGGAGGTGGAGGAGGAGGAGGAGGAGGCGCAGCAGCAGCAGCAACAACAGCAACAGAAATATAATGATGTATGGTTTAGGAAATGCTCAGCAGATAATAAAGATATTAAGATATTGCCGGCGTTCACCTAGCCTTTTCCTTACCACTGTTTTTAATGAACTTTAAATGTATCCCCGGCCCTCTGACCGGGCAATGAACTTACTGCATTCTTGACTTTTCCGCACTGTCTAGAAAATCGCCACCAGTTCCGATGTTTGAGCAATTCGAGCACTCGTCCTAAGCTCGGCAAGACTTGCTCACGGGTTTCAGTCACGACATCGTTGGAAGATGAAGTGGAGGCTTCGTTTATTCCTTTACTTGTTTGTATTAGATTTACCATGTCTTCGATCATCATGTTTGAGTTTGGCTTACATCCCATGTAAACAACACTGCCCTTTACTTTAACAAAAGCTGCCGTATTTGGGAAACATATTGTTCAAGTCGAGACAATGAATTCTCCAAATCAACTGTACTTGTTCTCATTGAACTACATGGATTAACTCATTGGACTACATGGATTACTGTTCACATATCCACAACAACGTGTGGGCCTACAGGCATTATACTGTGAAAGGTTGCTATATTTATTCAATATAATTTTGATTCCAGATTTCAAAGATAAATTATTATTCGGAGTCGTTATACCTGTAATATTTTAGTTCTCTTTGAGATTATTTCGATAGGTTGACATAAAACTTTTATAACAGACGTTCTAAAACGTCCTGTCAGTGGAAGCTGGCTAATATTTAAAAAATTTTAACAATGTAGTCGAACTCGATGTAGCCATTTGGCTGGCCTGAGCGAAGATGAGATAGGCTCGTGAAAGCCTCTGCTGACAAGCTATTTAAGTTTCATGCTTCGCTGGGTTCTCAGTTCTGAATGGAAAATCCTACTATGTTTCACTGTCTTCGCCTTTCTGTTTGTGTAGATCTGTATTTATATGATTCTGTTGAACATTGGGGTCATATAGTACTAAATCAAGTAATTCAAAAGTTAACCTTTTTTGGAACTGTTTTACAATGTTTTTTTTTTGTTTGTTTTTTGTTTTTTGTTATTTAGGGTTGTTTTTTTTTTTTTTTTTGTTCTATTATGAGACCTGGAGCGCTGGTTAGGAAAGGGTCGGAAAATGTGGTCAGACTAGATCTAGTCCACTGACTTGTGATGTAAACAGGTTCAACTTAGGTACCAGTATAGCAGCAGTGCAGTAACTGAGAAGTTTTTTAAACTAACGTGTTGCACTGACATGACCTTGATTTAATTTTGAGGGCTTTTTAATAGGACTTGTTAAAAGCTACAAACAAATGGTAAAAGCATTTCCTACCAAAAATAATTCGCATGGATATAGTGAACGAGTTCTCGTAAAAAAAAAAAAACAAAAAAACTTGTTCATTCACTTATTGCATTCGCTTGTAATATTTTGTTCGGTGCAATAGAAACAAATAAAAAAATTCTTTAGCCATGTAATTAGAATCTCGCTTATTTCATGACAACTCTCCTCAATCTCGTATTCCCAAAAAACATTTAGTCTATTGCTTAGATAGACTAAAGATTCATACATTTCATTCTTAATGAAGTAAACACTATGGGAAAATCTGTACATGTATTAGCACAAATTTTGTGGGTGTAAAAATGTTTTTTGTTTTGTTTCTTTGTTGTGAACGATTACCACCACCCTCCCAGCACACAAACACACACAAGTACATTATTCATGCACAAACACTCTCTCACCTTCATCTTTTCCTTTTCTTTCCCTCACGTCTTTCTAACATATTTTCTCTAAACGGCTATCACCACAAAATAGGGATCGCACATCTTTAACCTGTAGCTCTTACCTTCTTTGCCTCACCCCTTTCTTCTTCAAACGCTGATTCTTATTAAAAAGGCAAATGGTATTTTTATTCACACTAAAAGCATAATAAATAAAACCAAAATATATAGAATCTAACAAAGTGTTTGTTTTTAAATGTGGATCTTCGGTAGCAAGATAAAGGTAATGAAAGCCCTATGCTCCCTTTATGTCTTGAGTTAACGGGACTTTAAATCCAATGAGTCCCAACGCTCCATTATTCAATGCTTTGTTAAGTCCCCACAGAGAAATGGGTCTAATACAGGAGGTGCTGAAAGAAGATTAAATGAATTTTTTATGTTTCTATCCTCAGGTCTTTCACCCTGCAGACCAACCTTTCATTCTGTCAATCATGTGTTGACACAAAAGCTGTATTGATTTACCTGGCATTATAATTGCATTTGATTAGTTTGATTTTTCATTAGTAAAATGAACTGAAAGAAAAAGAGGAAAAATAGAAAAAGAAGAAGGAAATGTAGCAGAAAAAAAAAAGGAAAAATTAATTTCAAAAACTCTGGGATAGACAAATTATCTTTATTGAATGGATTCAGTAATCAATAAAACACCCAGTTATCACCATTATTTTCGTACGGCACAGGCTTTTTCGTGTGGAATGCTTCTTGACAGAAGAAAGAGATTTGGTCCTCTAAAGACTGGAATTATTTTTTCACCCCGATATGACGAAAATTGTTGGTTAAATAATTTTGTCAAATAATAAGATGTAGGTATGTGCGTAGTGCCATAAGCTTAACTTTTGCTCGAAATTAAGATTGTACTGTGTTATAGGTATTTGAATGTGGTGTAAACAGTTTTGTTAGAAATCAATAGGAAAAAGTGCCTTGAAACAATACAGGGAGAAAACGTTTTATATCTTATAACATTAGATTAAAATTTAGTCTTGATAAATATAGAGCCACGTTTAAACACATTTTTTAAAAGAAAAGGAACGAGGGGTAGATGAGAGGGAGCTAGGAAACGGGAATTGCTCAAGCTTTATGTCATTAATTGATTACGTTTTCCATTTTTGTGGAGTTTTAGTGTTTCTCAGACGAGAATGTGTATGGTTTGCGTGAAAACAAAAACACAATCATTGGCTGCGAAGCAGAGTCTGCTCATCTGAAACTTTGAGACCTGCACTGGGCTTAGCCTCAGTGTGTAAACAGTAAACAAATAAATATTTTGCAGCAGCTTTGGAAGTTCATTTACATAGCATGCATTGCATTAGATTGGTGGCCTCCGTACCTTTTCAATTTTGGTTAACATTATTTTAATAGCCTTAACTCGCCTATTTCTACCTAATTTTTCAAGTCTTTTTTTTTTCTTTTTTTTTAAATTATGATTAGATCATAAATGGGGATTGTCAGCCCTGAATCTCTCCGTGTTGCTTTTTCATTATCATTTATTATTAATCTTATACTGTCGCTTGAAGGTAACATAATTATGATGTAATATCTGCTTCTACTACTACTACCACTACCAGTACTACTACTACTACTACTACTACTACTACTACTACTACTACTACTACTACTACTACTACTACTACTACTACTACTACTACTACTACTACTACTACTACTACTACTACAACAACAACAACAACAACTTCTAAAATTAGTACTGCTACAACTACTGTTACCACTAATGTTGCTGTTGTAGCTGCTGTTGCTACTTTTACAACTGCTAATGCTACTGCTACTTCAGCGTTTGTTTCTGCCTCTATTTGATTAAAATGTTGTCAAATTGTCCTTTTAGGTTGAAAGTTTCAAACACCGGGTCATACAGGCATATTTATGTTTGATTTATTTCGATTGGTGCAATTATTTTTTTTTCTTTCCTTTTTTTTTCTTTTTATATTAATTAAATGTGGCGTTATTGTTTCGGCCTGCTCAACAATTTGCCAGCGGATTTTTTCTACTCTTACACGATGACTACCAAGAAGGTGTGGATGAAGCAAGCAATTGGCTCGCTGTGAAGAAAATTCTTTTTGAGTTTAGACAGGAATTCTGTAGCTGTGTTATGAAGCTGCTAAAGAAAGAATAACTTCAAAAGGAAATCTTGAAAGAAGTCTTTTCATGAGAATATCAACCGAAATGTTAAAAACGTAAAAAAATAATAAAACATTTATATAAATATATATATATATATATATATATATATATATATATATATATATAAATATACCACTTTAATTTTATTGCATCGATTGTATTTTAATTCAAGTAAAGAATCAATTACTCTCTCAAATAATTCAAAATAAATCTGAGGGTAGGACATAGTTTACCATAGACAACAAAGGATTCTATATAGTGAACGGTTTTACCTCTCCTTTCTTTGATTTTTACCATTGAAGTTTTAGATGTTGACCAAGTTTATAACTGAAGTTATGAGAGACTACTGTTTTAAATGGCCTTTTAATACAGAAAATGGATTTAATTTGCATACCCAAGTCAGTTTGAAAACAAAACGTAAGGGAAAAAAAAAGCCAAGTAACACTGATACTTATTTATTTTAATAAGCAAAAATCGTGTAAAATTAATTTTTGAAAAATGTATGATAACAAAATAGAGAGAGAATATTCTCGATGGAAACAAAAAGGAAAGAAAATGTTATTTATAATAAAAATTTGTATTGAAAAAGAAAAGAACTCAGATAAAATGATAGCATTTTGACTCGGTGATTTGAAAACATCAATAATATGTTAGGAAATATATTCCTGAGAAGTCGATCAATGTAATAACATATACATGTGTATTATACAACGTGTAAGTTAAAGAGTTAACCGTTATAGATATAGATTCAAAAGAAAAAGGATATGTTTCAAACCACACAGAGAGAAAAAAAATGAAAGAGCGAGAGAGGCAGATAGACAATGTCGCAGTCAAAATAACAAACATTCAGATGGGCAGCGACACAAACAGTAACAGTATGACATACACCTGGATCAGCAGACAGATATTATTTATTATTTTTTACTTGTTCTTTCTCTATCTCTTTTGCTCTTCATCCTTCTATTTAGCTTATTTATCAAATATTCTTTTACTTACCTTTTTGTCTATTCTTCTCTCTTTCTTTCTTTCTCTTTCTATTTTAATTTTTATCTATTTTTATTTATTTATTTATCTATCGGTCTATATAATTTATATATATATATATATATTTATATAAATTCTATTTTGCATCTCTCTCTCTCTCTCTCTCTCTCTCTCTCTCTCTCTCTCTCTCTCTCTCTCTCTCTCTCTCTCTCTCTCTCTCTCTCTCTCGTGTCAAGATAATTGCACTTCATACTCAAATCGACAACAATGGAGAGATGCACAGGAAGGAATGAAATTTATGTTCGTTTTTTTTTTTTCCTTTGATCCTAGCGAGATCACCCTAATAAGAAGCTGATTTATAAGATGTGTCGTAAGAAAGGCAAAAACGAGGCTGCTCGTTCGATATAGTTACACACTGCTGATCAAATAGATAAAGTTGTGTTCACTGCTTTCAAAATTAATGTCATATTAAAAAATAATTTTTGCACTTTTGTATAGCAACACTTTGTAAGTTGTAAAAGTTTTGAGGCTGGGACGATTTCAGAGTTTTGGCGTGACTGTCAGAGCAGCGGATAAAATATCACTGTAATGAGGAACATGATCCTCGCAACAAGAGCAGATATTGCTGCCTGCAGCGCTGGATGAAGCGTTCAGAGTAAAGATAAGATTTGATCACATTAGCAGCAAACTGGGATGCGAAGTTTTTGTTAATTAAGGGACGAGGCCGGCACATGATAATCAGGTGGGCTATAGTTTGCGATATGTTTCTCAGAAATTCAAGAAGTAAAGCATGCTTGCTTAATTTAAGCCCCTTTCTTCTATGTTAGCTCATCGCTAGGTATTCTGTGAATTTAGACACTTAAAAATAAGGCAAGGTAAAGTGTCAGCAGTCTTGTCCAGGTCTAATGGGTTAGATCGATATATGAAAACGTTGGATAGTCAATAAATAAGATAAAATTATAGACTGTTCTTTGTTGATCCGGAGCTATCGGGTTTCTTTCTGGCAGATAATCAGAAAGAATAGTGTCACAGTGAAGTGTGAAAAAACTACGCACAGCTCGCCAAGACTCAGTGTCAAGGCATAAAGCAAGTACAGTGTATGCTTCACATGACAAAGAGACAGCACGACATTGGGGAGTTCATGTATATCGGACACTTGATCAGGGCGTTGCGAGACCGAAGGCAATCAGGTATTGAGTAGCTGCCTTGAATATTTACACCTTTCTTCGTCCATAGGAAAACTGATTTCTAACCGAATAACACAATTGTTATGGATGCAAGCAATAAGCATATAATTATCTTTTTTTTATATTTTTCTACGATTACTCTGAGCCATGGCTTCAATTTGTTTTGGTTTGTACAACAACTAAGTGGGAAATAAAATACAAGACTTTAGAAGACAGCCGGAGACTTAAGTTTCACCCAAATCACTTGCAAGTAAAGTTTGCGTATGTATTGCGTGGGATCAACGATCGAACTTAATGTCTAGTTTTATATTTCTCTGGTTTCTTCTCTTACTATCTGTTTGAAATCCACGTTGCAAAGCTTTGAATAAATTTGTCGTATAATCGCACTTATTTATGGAGATATATACCAATAGAAATGCCTTTCTACACTCAAATGCAGAGTAAAGATAAATACCTATACCAAGGTTTTTTTCTCCACCGAGGAGACTGTTTATAACGGCATTTTCATTCAGCAGTTTTGAAAAGAATGTGGCACCACATGATGGTTTTGTTTTTTTTTTTTTTTTTTTTTGCCTACTCCAAAAAACCGTTGTAGTTGGTATTAAACGTCGACAAGAGCTTCGAGCCAAGCCTCCGTTCCTCAACTACTCCCCCTCCATCCAAACGGCGAACAACCAGAGGATAGATGCCCCGCAACATGGAGCACGGGACGTAGATTCTTTGCTTGTGGGGAACTCTCTCTCTAGCTCGCCGGTGGAAGATTTGAGAGTAGCAGTCGGCCATGATGCGGCCGGGGTAGAGCTCGTGAAGCACGTCAGCTGGTCGGTGGGGAATGGAGATAGGCCAGCCCTCGAACACGCCTTTTCTGGGCGGCAAGGAATGCTGGCGTTTCATAGTGATCATCTTCATCCAGATTGTCAGAGGCCATACGTGGTCTTCATCTGCGCGGTAGAGAAAGAGATCTACATAGGGGAATTTGATAAACTTTTCATTCTTCCACAACGTGGCGTCTTTGTGGAACAGTTTCCACATGTGCTGGGGGTCCATGTTTAGCTGGAGATCGGGCAGACAAGATAGGACCTGAACAAGATATTAAAGAGATGATTGAAATGTAGAGTTCTTTGACAAAAACAAACGAAAAAAAAAGAGAGAGAGGTCAATCCTTTCTTGTTCTCTTACTCGGCAATGCACTATTCATAAAAAAGTTCGCGACATAAACATGGATCTTACTGCTTGTAAAAATTGATATAAACGGTTATAAGGAAAGTAGTAGATGCTATTTTAGTAAAACAGTTCTAGTATTTGCAGTGCTTTTTTTCAAAATGACGTAGTGGGACTTTGTGGCAATGTGAGGGTAATGAACTTCTTTTTTCTGACTTTTCTGATATTTCTATTGATGTTGATGATATATATATATATACATATATTGCTAAATATATTTTTTTGGTCATTGATGAGGACTATAATGATGAAGATAATGAAATGGATTACGATTATAATAATGACGGTGATGATCATGATGATGGATCACTTGACCCACCTGACGAGCGAGTTTCCACTGTGAAGAATCGACCAGAATATCTATATCCTCGTCCCACGGCATGCGGCCGTGATGCCTCCAGTAGCCGATGAGGGAGCCGCCCCTCACCAGGTGTGTAATGTTGAAGGCCGTCATGGCCTGGGTAGCCGACAGCATGGCAAACATGATGAACCTCTGCTCCTGGGCCGTCATGGAAGGCTTGAACTTGTCTAGCAGCTCGAACTCGTCGGCTGGGAGGGAAGGCTTCACGCGGGCCATGTGTCTGCTCCAGTCGTCCATCTCATACACAGGCATTTCTTCCAGGCGAGGCATGCGCACCTTGAGCAGATGTTCGTGTACAGCGGAACAAGACCCGGTGAAAGGTCTGGTCTCCACAAAGAAGAACGCATCCTCCAGATACATGGTGATCACCTGAAACATTGTTTGTGAGAGGAAACAGGAAATTTCAGACTGATTTCCTCAGATACTTCGTTCCTTGCTTTCTTGTACTGAGTCTTCAAAAATACTCGTGGATTTCTGCATTAGTATAAAATCTAATTGAAAGCGACACGCAAGTTAGTATGGTTATTACAGTTACACAGATTTCTGATAAAATTGAACCAAAAAAAGTTATAGTAGTTGATTTACACCTAAAATGCATCAATATAACTTAAAATAGCTATTGTCTAATCTTTTACATTTTCAAAAAAAGTTTCCGTGGAGAATAAAATTTTGCTTCTAATTCTTCTTTTTTCCATCTTTTTAATTTTGCTCGAGAGTGAGGGTGAGACCTAGGGAAATAAAAATCTCATGCCAATTCACTGCTTAAGTTCTTGTCAGCTTTAGTGCAAAAAGTACGCCATTTGTTGAGTCTAGACAACGATGAGAAAGTTGTCAACTTCAGAATGATCGCAAAATGCCTCTTTATAACTTTCCGCTTAATTTATTTGAGCCGCGGACTATATGATATGAGCGAAACCGGAGTAGCTCGAGGCGGGAAAAGCAAAATATGCAGGCTCTTCATTCAAGGAGAACAATCAATGTGTTAGGTCGGGCAAGGGGGAAGAAATGAAAAAAAAACATGTTTATTGCTTGGGTGTAAAGTTTTATACTAGATCTAATACATATTTTGCAGTGTTGTTTTTTTTTTTCCGGAAGGGGCTATATTGCCTTTTTAATTTAATCGTTTCTTTGTTCGTTGCCTTTTTCAAGATAATTTCGGTGGAAAAATTATGTTAGGAATAGATTTTTTAGCCCAGGTAACTAGAGATCTT